>RJWK010007524.1:0-49670 GCA_004363435.1 Platanista minor | reverse complement strand
AAAAAAAAAAAAAAAAAAAAAATGACCATGGTTAAAGATTTGATGAAAGTTCATAATAATGCAGTTGACAAGGAAATTTAGTTATTTCTGAGATATACATTTTAAAGTAATAACTAGAATTATGACTTATAACATTATACCAGAACATATAAGCTTTTTAGAAATTTCATGTAATCTCTGAAACATTTATATTAACATATTTCCATACAAATAACCCAAAGAAAGTTTAGTATTAGTTGTGTTTTGTTTGTTTTTTTATACTGCAGGTTCTAATTAGTCATCAATTTTATACAATCAGTATACATGTGTATAAAATACATGACATCAGTATACATGTCAATCCCAATCACCCAATTCAGCACACCACCATCCCCACCCCACTGCGGTTTCCCCCACTTGGTGTCCATATGTTGGTTCTCTACATCTGTGTCTCAAATTATGCCCTGCAGACCGATTCATCTGTACCATTTTTCTAGATTCCACATATATGCATTAATATACGATATTTGTTTTTCTCTTTCTGACTTACTTCACTCTGTATGACAGTCTCTAGATCCATCCACGTCTCAACAAATGACCCAATTTCGTTCATTTTTATGGCTGAGTAATATTCCATTGTATATATGTACCATAACTTCTTTATCCATTCGTCTGTCGATGGGCATTTAGGTTGCTTCCATGACCTGGCTATTGTAAATAGTGCTACAATGAACATTGGGGTGCATGTGTCTTTTTGAATTATGGTTTTCTCTGGGTATATGCCCAGTAGTGGGATTGCTGGATCATATGGTAATTCTATTTTTAGTTTTTAGGAAACTTCCATACTGTTCTCCATATTGGCTGTACCAGTTTACATTCGCACCAACAGTGCAAGAGGGTTCCCTTTTCTCCACACCCTCTCCAGCACCTGTTGTTTGTAGATTTTCTGATGATGCCCATTCTAACTGGTGTCAGGTGATACCTCATTGTAGTTTTGATTTGCATTTGTCTAATAATTAGTGATGTTGAGCAGCTTTTCATGTGCTTCTTGGCCATCTGTATGTCTTCTTTGGAGAAATGTCTGTTTAGGTCTTCTGCCCATTTTTGGATTAGGTTGTTTGTTTTTTTAATATTGAGCTTCATGAGCTATTTATATATTTTGGAGATTAATCCTTTGTGTGTTGATTTGTTTGCAAATATTTTCTCCCATCCTGATGGTTGTCTTTTCGTCTTGTTTATGGTTTCCTTTGCTGTGCAAAAGCTTTGAGGTTTCATTAGGTTCCATTTGTTTATTTTTGTTTTTATTTCCATTACTCTAGGAGGTGGAGGAAAAAAGATCTTGCTGTGATTTATGTCAAAGAGTGTTCTTCCCATGTTTTCCTCTAAGAGTTTGATAGTGTCTGGTCTTACATTTAGCTCTCTAATCCATTTTGAGTTTATTTTTGTGTATGGTATTAGGGAGCATTCTAATTTCATTCTTTTACATGTAGCTGTCCAGTTTTCCCAGTACCACTTATTGAAGAGGCTGTCTTTTCTCCATTGTATATCCTTGCCTCCTTTGTCATAGATTAGTTGACCATAGGTGTGTGGGTTTATCTCTGGGCTTCCTTTCTTGCTCCATTGATCTGTATTTCTGTTTTTGTGCCAGTACCATATTGTCTTGATTACTGTAGCTTTCTAGTATAGTCTGAAGTCAGGGAGTCTAATTCCTCCAGCTCCACTTTCTTCCCTCAAGACTGCTTTGGCTATTCCAGGTCTTTTTTGTCTCCATACAAATTTTAAGATTTTTTGGTCCTAGTTCTGTAAAAAATGCCATTGGGAATTCCATAGGGATTGCATTGAATCTGTAGATTGCTTTGGGTAGTATAGTCATTTTCCCAAGGTTGATTCTTCCAATCCAAGAACACGGTATCTCTCTCCATCTGTTTGTATCATCTTTAATTTTGTTCATCAGTGTCTTATAGTTTTCTGCATACAGGTCTTTTGTCTCCCTAGGTACGTTTATTCCTAGGTATTTTATTCTTTTTGTTGCAGTGGTAAATGGGAGTATTTCCTTCATTTCGCTTTCAGATTTTTCATCATTAGTATACAGGAATGCAAGAGATTTCTGTGCATTAATTTTGTATCCTATGACTTTACCAAATTCATTGATTAGCTCTAGTAGTTTTCTGGTAACATCTTTGGGATTCTCTAAGTATAGTATCATGTCATCTGCAAACAGTGACGGTTTTACTTCTTCTTTTCCAATTTGTATTCCTTTTATTTCTTTTTCTTCTCTGATTGCCATGGATAGGACTTCCAAAACTATGTTGAATAATAGTGGTGAGAGTGGACATCCTTGTCTTGTTCCTGATCTTAAAGGAAATGCTTTCATTTTTTCACCATTGAGAATGATGTTTGCTGTGGGTTTGTCATAAATGGCCTTTATTATGTTGAGGTAGTTTCCCTCTATGCCCACTTTCTGGAGAGTTTTTATCATAAATGGATGTTGAATGAATTTTCTCTAAAGCTTTTTCTGCATCTATTGAGATGATCATATGGTTTTTCTTCTTCAGTTTGTTAATATGGTGGATCACATTGATTGATTTGCATATACTGAAGAATCCTTGCATCCCTGGGATAAATCCCACTTGATCATGGTGTATGATCCTTTTAATGTGTTGTTGGATTCTATTTGCTCATAGTTTGCTGAGGATAGTTGCATCTATATTCATCAGTGATATTGGTCTGTTATTTTCTTTTTTTGTAGTATCTTTGGTTTTGGTATCAGGGTGATGGTGGCCTCATAGAATGAGTTTGGGAGTGTTCCTTCCTCCACAATTTTTTGGAAGAGTTTGAGAAGGATGGGTGTTAGCTCTTCTCTAAATATTTGATAGAATTCACCTGTGAAGCCATCTGGTCCTGAACTTTTGTTTGTTGGAAGATTTTTAATCACAGTTTCAATTTCCTTACCTGTGATTGGTCTGTTCCTGTTTTCTGTTTCTTCCTGGTTCAGTCTTGGCAGGTTATACCTTTCTAAGAATTTGTCCATTTCTTCCATGTTGTCCATTTTATTGGCATAGAGTTGCTTGTAGTAGTCTCTTAGGATGCTTTGTATTTCTGTGGTATCTGCTGTACCTTCTTTTTCATTTCTAATTTTATTGATTTGAGTCCTCGCCCTCTTTTTCTTGATGAGTCTGGCTAATGGTGTATCAATCTTGTGTATCTTCTCAAGGAACCAGCTTTTAGTTTTATTGATCTTTGCTATTGTTTTCTTTGTTTCTATTTCATTTATTTCTGCTCTGATCTTTATGATTTCTTTCCTTCTGCTAACTTTGGGTTTTGTTTGTTCATCTTTCTCTAGTTCCTTTAGGTATAACGTTAGATTCTTTATTTGAGATTTTTCTTGTTTCTTGAGGTAGGCCTGTATAGCTATAAATTTCCCTCTTAGAACTGCTTTTGCTGCATCCCATAGGTTTCGGATCGTCGTGTTTTCATTGTCATTTGTCTCTAGGTATTTTTTGATTTCCTCTTTGATTTCCTCAGTTATCTCTTGGTTATTTAGTAACGTAGTGTTTAACCTCCATGCGTTTGTGTTTCTTACGTTTTTTTCCCCTGTTAATTCATTTCTAATAGCTTTGTGGTCAGAAAAGATGCTTGATATGATTTCAATTTTCTTAAATTTACTGAGGCTTGATTTGTGACCCAAGATGTGATCTATCCTGGAGAATGTTCCATGCACACTTGAAAAGAAAGTGTAATCTGCTGATTTTGGGTGGAACATCCTATAAATATCAATTAAATCTATCTGGTCTGTTGTGTCATTTAAAGCTTCTATTACCTTATTTATTTTCATTTTGGATTATCTGTCCATTGGTGTAAGTGAGGTGTTAACGTCCCCCTCTATTATTGTGTTACTGTTGATTTCCTCTTTTACAGCTGTTAGCAGTTGCCTTATGTATTGAGGTGCTCCTATGTTGGGTGCATATATATTTATAATTGTTATATCTTCTTCTTGGATTGATCCCTTGATCATTATGTAGTGTCCTTCCTTGTCTCTTGTAACATTCTTTATTTTAAAGTCTGTTTTATCTGATATGAGTATTGCTACTCCAGCTTTCTTTTGATTTCCATTTGCATGGAATATCTTTTTCCATCTCCTCACTTACAGTCTTATGTGTCACTAGGTGCGAAGTGGATCTCTTGTAGACAGCATATATATGGGTCTTGTTTTTGTATCCATTCCGCAAGCCTGTGTCTTTTGACTGGAGCTTTTAATCCATTCACGTTTAAGGTAATTATCAATATGTATGTTCCTATGACCATTTTTTAAATGTTTTGGGTTTATTTTTGTAGGTCCTTTTCTTCTCTTGTGTTTCCTACTTACATAAGTTCCTTTAGCATTTGTTGTAGAGCTGGTTTGGTGGTTCTGAATTCTCTTAGCTTTTGCTTAACTGTAAAGCTTTCGATTTCTCCATCAAATCTGAATGAGATCCTTGCTGGGTAGAGTAATCTTGTTTGTAGGTTCTTCCCTTTCATCCCTTTAAGTATATCATGCCCCTCCTTTCTGGCTTGTAGAGTTTCTGCTGAGAAATCAGCTGTTAACCTTATGGAAGTGCCCTTTTATGTTATTTGTCCTTTTTCTCTTGCTGCTTTCAATAATTTTTCTTTGTCTTTAATTTTTGCCAATTTGATTATTATGTGTCTCAGCCTGTTTCTCCTTGGGTTTATCTTGTATGGGACTCTCTGCTCTTCCTGTACTTGGGTGGCTATTTCCTTTCCCATGTTAGGGAAGTTTTCAACTATAATCTCTTCAAATATTTTCTCAGGTCCTTTCTCTCTCTCTTCTCCTTCTGGGACCCCTATAATGTGAATGTTGTTGCGTTTAATGTTGTCCCAGATGTGTTTTAGGCTGTCTTCATTTCTCTTCATTCTTTTTTCTTTAGTCTGTTCCGCAGCAGTGAATTCCACCATTCTGTCTTCCAGGTCACTTATCCGTTCTTCTGTCGTAGTTATTCTGCTATTGATTCCTTCTAGTGTAGTTTTCATTTCATTTACTCTATTGTTCATCTCTGTTTGTTTGTTCTTTAATTCTTCTAGGTCTTTGTTAAACATTTCTTGCATCTTCTCGATCTTTGCCCCCATTCTTTTTCTGAGGTTCTGGATCATCTTCACTATCATTTTTCTGAATTCTTTTTCTGGAAGGTTGCCTATCTCCACTTCATATAGTTGTTTTTCTGGGGTTTTATCTTGTTCCTTCATCTGGTACATAGCCCTCTGCCTTTTCATCTTGTCTGTCTTTCTGTGAATGTGGTTTTTGTTCCACAGGCTCCAGGATTATAGTTCTTGCTCCTGCTGTCTGCCCTCTGGTGGATGAGGCTATGTAAGAGGCTTGTGCAAGTTTCCTGTTGGGAGGGACTGGTGGTGCGTAGAGCTGGCTGTTACTCTGGTGGGCAGAGCTCAGTAAAACTTTAATCCATGGGGCTTCCCTGGTGGCGCAGTGGTTGAGAGTCCGCCTGCCAATGCAGGGGACACGGGTTTGTGCTCCGGTCCGGGAAGACCCACGTGCTGTGGAGCGGCTGGGCCCGTGAGCCATGGCCGCTGAGCCTGCACTCTGGGAGGCTCACGCCACAGAGCACTTCCCAGAACTTCTGCTGCCAGTGTCCTTGTCCTCACAGTGAGCCACAGCCACCTACCACCTCTGCAGGAGACCCTCCAACACTAGCAGGTAGGTCTGGTTCCGTCTCCCCTGGGGTGACTGCTCCTTCCCCTGGGTCCCGATGCACACACACTACTTTGTGTGTGCCCTCCAAGAGTGGAGTCTGTTTCCTCCAGTCCTGTCAGAGTCCTGCAGTCAAATCCTGCTAGGCTTCAAAGTCTGATTCTCTAGGAATTCCTTTTCCCATTGCTGGACCCCCAGGTTCGGAAGCCTGACGTGGGGCTCAGAACCTTCACTCCAGTGGGTGGACTTCTGTGGTATAAGTGTTCTCCAGTTTGTGAGTCACCCACCCAGCAGTTATGGGGTTTGACTTTATTGTGATTGTGCCCCTCCTACCCTCTCATTGTGGCTTCTCCTTTGTCTTTGGACGTGGGGTATCTTTTTTGGTGAGTTCCAGTGTCTTCCTGTCGATGATTGTTCAGCAGTTAGGTGTGATTCTGGTGTTCTCGCAAGAGGGAGCGAAAGCACGTCCTTCTATTCCGCCATCTTGGTTCAGGCTCCCCAGCCATAAATTTTTAAAAAGAGGATATCTTTATGAATCGTATGGATTTCTAGGATATGTTAAGTACAAAAGAGTATCTATAGTATACTCTTTTACCTTTTCTGTAAGAAATGAGGAAATAAGAAAACATCCTACATTTATTTTTTTAAATTAATTTTGCAAAAATAACAAGAAGGATAAGCCAGAAACTAAATAAAATTTGTTGCCTATTAGGGTTGGGGGAAATGGGGTGAGATAGAGGAGTAACACTTCTTTGAGTGTACAGTTTTGTATAGTTTTGACTTTTGGAAACATGCTAAAGTTATACATATTTTTACAAAATCAAGAAAGATGAGGAAGAGTCATCTTGTATGCAAACAGAAACAAATGAACCCACTGAATTTTAAATGAATAACATAACCAGAGAGAAAGGGGTATTGGTGAAACTAGATCAAATTCAATTTACTTTCAACCAATGCATTTTTTATTAAAAGTATTTATTAATACTCTGATAGGCAGAATTCTAAGATGGCCCCAAGATTCCTTTCTCCTGGTGTATAAACCCTATTAAAAACCCCTCCCCTTGAGTATTGTGGAGAACTCTTGAATATGATAAGATAGCACTCCCTCTTGAGGTTATGTTGTAGGAGTAAGATGATGGGAGAGTTACCCTCATCATTACGTTGTGCTGTGCAAGACTTCATCAGAGCAGACAAGGAGAGGGCCATATGGCAGAGAGAACAGCAGGTCTTTTCTAGGGAGCTGAAAATGGCCCCCAGTTGACAACCAGCAAAAAAGTAAAGATCTCAGACTTAAAACTACATGGAACTGAAACAAAACCAATCATTCATTAGATATCAAAGCAAGTTGTTTTCTCTTTATTAGAAATAATACATGTTTTTAGTAATCAGAAAAACAAAACAAATCAAAACAAACAACAAAACAAAACTACATGGAACTGAATTCAGCCAATGTGAATAAAAGAAGACCTCAACCTCCAGATGGGAACCACAGCACAGGTGACACCTTGATTTCAACTTTGTGAGACTATGAGCAGAGAACCCAGATGTTCTGTGCCCCAACTTCTAACCTAGAGAACTGTGAGATAATAAATGGGTGTCATTGACTAAGGGAGAAGAGAAAGATCTACTTTACAGTAAAAGGTTGACCAAAAATATAGAAAGAAGGAAGAAATGATGAAGTTAAAAAATCACCAGTTTTCAACTATAATAGTAAAAAAGTGATTCAGGCGAGCATCTTCTAAGGGGGAAAGGTTTGATTACAAACAGGATATTTACAACATTTCAAAATATTTCCCTACAAATTATGTATTAATTTCAAAAGTAACAAAAGTAAATACGATAATGACTGCTTAGCTAAATAATCAAAATATGTGAACAATAAGGAACAATTACCTGAGAAGGATATATCATCATAATGTGGTATTTCAGCCAAAAATGCATAATTTGAATCTAATTATGAGAAAACAGTGGAGAAACACAAATTGGGAAACACTCAATAAAATTATCTCCTGTATTCTTCAGAAATATGAATGTCATAAAAGACAAAGAAAAAGAAAGGCTGAAGAATCTTCCAAATTTAAAAAATCTGGAGAGATGCGACAGCTAAAGGCAATATGTCATCCTAGACTGGGAAAAAACCCTACCATAGAGGACATTATTGGGACAGTATTGCAGTGTGGACTGTAGGTTAGATAAAAGTATTGTATCAATGTTTAATTTCTTGAATTTGATAACTGTACTCTGGTTAGGTAAGGATGTATCTGGTCTTAGGAAAGACTCTGAAGTTTTAAAGGATAAAAAGGCATGATTAATGCAACCTACACTCAAATGGTTCTGATGGGAAAAAATATTTTGTGCACACACGCATACAGACATACACACATACAGAGTAGTAAAGACAAAATGTTAAAATTTAGAAAAAAGTTAAAAATTTTAAATCTGGGTAAATGGTTTAGGAGCATTCTTTTTACTATTGTTACAATTTTTCTGTAAGTTAAAAATTGTTTCAAAATAAAAAGTAAAATCAGATTTTTTCAAATTAGAAATTATTTTTATATGTCATTTATATTAGTTACAAAATAGTCTACCTTATGAAGGTACTGTATTAACTCCTTATTTTGTTTCTAATTTATTCTTTACTTTTAACCATTATAAATAATACTGCGATGAGCATCTTTGTTCATAATTCTTTGTTTGAATCTCTGAGTATATCTTTGGTATGGATTCCTGGAAGTTGAATTATTGGGACAATGCATTGAAACTTTTAGAAGTTTTGGCTTGTAGAAGCATCACCCCAATCTCTGAATTAATCTTCACATGGTGTTCTCCCTTTAAGCATGTCTATGTCCAGATTTTCCCTTTTTATAAGGACACTAGTCATATTGGATTAGGGGCCCACTCCACTCCAGTATGAATTCATCTTAACTACAGTAGTACACCCTTATCTGTGGGAGGTGCAATCCAAGACTACCAGTGAATGCCTGAAAATGAACAGAGCACTGAGCCCTGTATATGCTATGTTTTTTTTCTTGTGCATACATACCTAAGATAAAGTTTATAAATTTAGCACAGTAAAAGATTAACAACAAGGGCTTCCCTGGTGGCGCAGTGGTTGAGATGCAGGGGACACGGGTTCGTGCCCTGGTCCGGGAAGATCCCACATGCCGCGGAGCGGCTGGGCCCGTGAGCCATGGCCACTGAGCCTGCGCGTCCGGAGCCTATGCTCCGCAACGGAAGAGGCCCCAACAGTGAGAGGCCCACGTACCGCAAAAAAAAAAGATTAACAACAATTGCAAATAATAAAATAGAACAATTATAACAATATACTGTAATAAATGTTATGTGAATATGCTATCTCTCACTCTCTCAAAATATACAAATTTAGTGCTTTTTCTATCTTAACTAACCGCTTATGGCACTATGGCCGTAACTTTTGCAGTTTGAGGGGCGACAGCAAAACAGTATGAATTTCTTTTTCCTTCTTCATGATTCGTTCTTACAGTAGAACTTAGCAACCTCAGCACACAATTTTTTTCTTTCCTTATAAAGTCAAGAATTTTCTCCTTTTCACTTAAAAGAAGCACTTTATGGCTTCTCTTTGGCATATCCGAATTGCCAGCATCACTTCACTTGTGCTCTGGGGCCATTATTAAGTAAAATAAGCTGCTTGAACACAAGCACTGTGGTACCATGACAGTCAGTCTTGTAACCCAGAGGGCTACTAAGTGACTACTGGGCAGGATACGCTGGACAAAGGGATGATTTATGTCCTGGTCAGGACTAAGTGAGATGGTGTGAGATTTCATCATGCTGCTCAGAACAATGGGCAATTTAAAACTTCTGAATTGTTTATTTCTGAAATTTTCCATTTAATAATTTTGGACCATGGTTTACCATGGAAAACTGAAACTGTGGATAAGGGGGTAACTGTTGTGAGTACATTTGAAACAACCCTATTTCCAAATAGGTTCACATTCTGAGGTATAGGACATCAACACATGAATTTGGTTAATTCATAATTTATATGGATATCAAAACGTAATTTAACTCATAACATTTACTATATAATAAAGGTCTCTAAGAATAAAAATGTCCCCCACCAATTCATACAGCCACCTTTCTAAAATAAAGGTAACTGTAAAGGACAAATACAAGGCAGAGATAAGAAAGTGAAATAACTTTCACTGAACTCTTGTAATGTGTCAGTAAATATTTAGGCATTTGAAGCATATATCATATAATCTGATATCAGTTTTATCAGGAAGATAGATAGGCATAAATAACAAAAACCGAGGTTCGGTAATTAAGTTAATTAGAACTGGATCAATTAGAAACTGGATTCAGACTTGGATATGTCTGACTGCAAAGCCCAGGCACTTTCCTCTACCTTTTCCCTGGCTCTCTGCAAAGCCAAACTATCAATAATAATGACATAATGATAATAATAACAACAACACAAGGAAATGTTTCATTAAAGCAATTGTTTCTTCTAGCAGAGAGCAAAACAGCAAGCAAATTAAAACAATCAGTGCTATATCTGACAGGGTGATACATTCAAAGCTTCAATTCTCCCTAAACGTTCACAGCAGGATTTTCCTTCCTACAGTTGAACAGAGGCTAGTTTCTAAGAGAAAAAGGGGAAAAAGAAACAACAACACAATTCAAATATTTATGAATGCCAAAAATTAAAGACCCTTTTTTTCATATTTGATTTTGAAATCTTCAGGCTAATCATAAAGACAATATTATCCTGAGAATTTCATGACAGCAATAGCTAACAGTTATTAAAGTTTCGTAGGTGCCAAGCACTGTGCCAGTTGCTTGTCATGTATTAACTCATTTAAACCTCACAATGATCTCGTGGGTTAGGGATAATAATATCTCCATTTTACAGGTGATAGAGCAGAAGAACACAGCCCAAATTCAAAGCCTGGTTGTCAGACACTATGCCCAGCTGTTTCTTGCTGAATAGAAAAGTTTAACGATAAATGAGGTGCTGTGTGATCAAAATTCTGTTTTGTAGCCAAATCTTTGCTAATGGAGGAATTACAGTGGTTAGAGCATGAAGTTTGGGGTCAGTCAGACCTGAAAGTGAATACTGGTTCACCTTTTATTAAGTACGTGACCTTAGGCATGTAGCCTAGCCCTCCCAGGCCTCATTTATCATTTTCAAGATTGGGATAATAATACTTTTCCCACAGGTTATTATGAAAATTAAATGAGATAATATATGCAAAGCACAGTCACTGGAGCATAGGTAATAACTCTCAAATTTATTATTGTTATACATATGCCTTTGAATTACATTCAGATATATTTCCATGTCTTATAAATCTTGTTAACTGATAACTTATCATCCTTTAAAGGGAGTTCATGATAGATACCTATTTAAACAAAGAGATTGTTGCTTATCGATTTGCTTGAGATCGAAGCAAGACATTAGTCTCAAAAGCCAAGTTTTGCTAAGAAAGAAATAATTTTTAAATTTCTTTTACCTTTATTAGCATACTGAAAATTGGGCCTGAATGTCTAAAATGTAAATGTATTCCCTTGAGTAGGGAAAAGACTTCTGAAGTCTTTCTTGGCTGGCTCTCTGTCTAGACTGTAATGAGAACATAGCGTAGAGGAAGTAGGAATTATAGTAAGAAGTATTGCACAAGTAGATTAAGGAAGTCAATGGGCAGAGTCCTTGTAGCAGCCCTTTCTCCTTAGGACTGGGAGCACCAGAAAGCACCTCAAGAAAGCTGGTAGAAGGAGGCACTTTCAGAAACACCCAGAGAGGTTAAGAAGCATCCAGAAACGTCAAGGTTTATAGCCAGCTTCTCTGGTTGGGGTATAATGTGGGGTGGTTGTAGGCCTCTGGGAGAAGCCCAGTTTGGGGCTAGTTGTTACATGCGCGTGGTGTGGGAAGAAGAGCACAGAGGTGGTGGTAAGAGAAGACCACATCAATGAGCCTCAGCAGCGCTTCTGTTTCCCTGGAGCCCAGAGGTGGCAGATGTGTGCAGGAAAGTAAGCAGAAGCTCTAAAGAGGCCAGAAATCAGCAGAGGCCTAGGGTTAGAATGAAGAGCAAAGACTCCCATTCTAGGAATTGGTAACAGAAAATACAGATTCCAGTAGTGGGTGCTGGCATGTCTCCTTACAAATTGTGATAGTTCTAGCTCCACCTCAGTGACCACTGGGCCCAGGAGCAATCCAAATCAGCACCTGCACAGCAGCGACCAGCAAGGGCTTTCCAGCTGTCTTTCCTCACAGCTAAACGTTAGCCTGTAGACCTCCCCTCCCCTTTTCTCTTAATACCAGCTTGGAGAGGAGCAGGAGAAAAGAGCAAAACTCTGAATGACTGAGAATTTTCCTCAGGCATCCAGGCAGAGATTGTAGAGATTAAACCATATGTCAGACTGATATCACTTGATTTGTACCAAAATATAGTGTATTTTCTTCTCCTACCTGGTGAGTGGGTCTCCTGGGTTAGATAAGATGTAGGCATTATGAAGTACAGTTCCTTTGCACATCTTGCCTCATGTAAGAACCTGTGAGAGATACTTAGAAATTAATGTATAGCATGTATTTACACCAAGGACTGGTTACAACCCCTACTAAAATTAGAATGAAAAGTTGCCTTGAGGGCAGGGCCATGAACCTATGAGAAAAACAGGAAAGGAATTCAGACTGTCATACAGAAATGCAGAGAGAAAGAAAGACCTAGTGTGTAGTTTCTGGCATTCAAAATAAGCTTTCTGGATATGCAACAAGACAGTGAATTTGAAAGTCAGTCTTTTAAAGAAAGCCTTTGGAAACAGCCTACACAAAGCTAATTCCCATGTTGGAAAGGGATGGCATTGAAGGTAGTGACAGAAAACAGATGAAAGGATTAGTGTTGTAAGTTGGCTTCTCCAGAAATAGGTGCTGAGACAGAGTTTGGGGTGCAAGATGTTCATTAGGGATCAGTACCTGTGAAAAAGGGGGAAGGAAGCAGGATTGGACAGAAGGAGAAATTGATGAGATTGTGATGAGACTCAACAAAGCCTCAGCCAACCCAAAGGGAAACTCTAGAGTGAGAACTGCCCATTAACATTGTTTTGCAGTCTGCTGAATTGGCCAGGTCTTTATACCCCGCCTCACTTAGGGTTGCCCTGGGAAGGGTATGACCTTGGATGAGATGCGTTTCTATAGCTGAAGCAGATCCCAAAAGAGCTGTAAGTCAGGTGCTATCTGCTGACCACTCTCTCAGTTGCCAAGGCAGCAAGTCTTTCCTTGAAGGAGAATCTGAGCAGTGATCCTTATGTCAACCACAATTGGGTTGGAGACAAAGTTCCCAACTCCCCTTTCCTGAAGGACTCTGAAATACATGTTAGTCCCAAAGGGGCATGCTCTGAGTACTGAGAGGGTGGGTTACCCAATAAAGTCCTGAGGTTACGATGAAGAGACTGCTGGGTAGATTTGCAGACAAATAGGGCCAGTAGCCCCTTGGTGAGTGCCGTTAGAGGGAGCATCCCTTTCCAGCCACTGTACATCTAAGACCAGGAGGATTCTGAGACCAGTATACATTTGAGGACCCCCATCTTACCACCTAAACCACACCTATATTACTCCCCACACCCAGACACCACTTTAGAGTGGAGCAAAAGAAGCAATGAAGCATTTAGTATTTACTGGAGTTAACTGACCAGAAATTGAATTCCCTAAAGAGATTTAAAATGATTGGACCAGACTAAGGTTCCATATTTAGACTAAAACTTGGTTTTTAATTTTCCATTATCTAGCAGGCTGAGGGATCCTCAGGGAGAAAACATCAGTTAAGAGGCACTCAAAGAAACCACATCTGCTCTGCACATTTGTGTGTGGTATGAGGGACATTTTGTATTTACTGCATTACCAAAGAAAAACAAGCACCAAAAGTTCATTCCAGACTTGGAGGACAAAAATGAGATTGGAAGAGGGGTCAGGATTATGTTTTCTGAGAAGATACATTATGCAGTTGCTAGGTTTGGTGGGTGAACAGTGTGATTTTTCATCCTGGCTTACTTCCTATATGAAGTTCTGAAATATTAGGACCTTACTCATTCTCACTGGCCATAAAAATTATATGTTAAACAAAGCCCAAGATTTTGTAACCTACAAATCACTTCTGACTTCCCACTACTGTGAAAACCTACACTCAGCAAAAAAAATTGTTGTAGTGGATCTAGTTGCCTACGAACATTACAAACACCAAAATCTTTGGCAGCCAGAGACTAAAGAAAATTAAATCCACATAAATCTCTTCATCAGCAAGTAAAAGCCAAAAACAATACAACTGAAACTCTGGGATCAAGCGATGGCAAGATGTGAGAGGCAAGCCATCTACTGTCAGGAACCCCAGGCATAGCTCAGAACTGACAAACAGCTTCAGATGAGAGAAGCCTGGCCATCCATTGGCTGTGCCAGCCCCTTGGGAGGGAAGCCACAGATGAAAATGTCAAACAAAGCCTGGAACAACTGTGGTCCTAATTGTTTAAACTTACTAATCCCTTCAAAATGCTCAAATGCTCAAAATGATCACTTTTATTTTGGCCACAAAAGTCTAATTCTGGAAGGAGTTTTAGCCCCATTTCTAAATATTTTTTCTTTGGATAATGGAATAGAACCTTGATGGTTTATTGTGTAACATTATCATATGTACTCAAAGGTATGCCAACATATCTTTCAAACCTCCCTAAAGTATCTGTAAATGAAACCCCTTTCCTTTCTCCACCTCCCCTAGAGCTCCATCATGTTGCAAATAGGACTGATTTTTATAATAATAACAACAACAACAACTGACATTTACTGAGCATTCACTCTATGCCAAGCATTATACTCAGTGATTACAATTGTTTTTAAATTTTAATTCCTCCAGCTCTTCAAAAGATAAGCATTATTATTATCTCCATATTACCTTGAAGAATAGGAGGCTCAGAGAGATTAAGTAATTTTTCCAAAGTCTCACATTTAGGATAGAACTGAGTGAAAAGCCAGAAGTTATCCCTAAGTAAGGAAAGCTACTAATGATGGTGAAATTGGCATGATTTTGTCTATGAATCCTGTGGTGTTGTCTTAGCTTGTGTAACCCAGACAGCAGAGCCTGAGGCAAGGAGCTTGTAGTACTTCTGCGTGATTAGGGAGTGTATTTCCAGCTGTGAAGGACAAGGAACGTGAAGCAGAACAGGAGGAGCCAATAGAAGACTACATTATCAAGTTGGTAGCTGTCAAGTGAGACTGATTGTTCAAATCCACAGGCTCATCCTCCAGGAAGTCACATAAACAGCATCTCAAAACAGTCCATCTAGAGGGAGAAAGAGAGAAGAATATACTTACTAGCTGTCTCCTTTTGCAAAAGTTTGCCTCATGGGGCACTAACTCCATGCACTTCAGTGTTTTACATATGTGTGCCACAAGCAGAATCCTGTTGCATTCTTTATCTTGGCATTAACACCTCCCTGGGGTTGGAGATGAGAGGCACATGGTGCAGCCTGATGTGAGGCACTGTCAGCAGGAGCCCATATAGAATTGCTGGTATTAAAACAAGAGACAGATAAAGCTGAGAGGCTCTGAGACTTTATAGGTGTCGGAGACATATGTGCTCTTCTCTTCTGCAGGTTAGAAAGAAGCAACTCAGTTGTAGAATGTTACAAGTAGTTGGGATGCCTATTAATGACTAAAACACAGGAAGCTAGTTTGTAACCTCACAAAGACACTGAAGCAAATTCTCATGCTCTAGTCCAGAAAGCAGAACCTTGAGGCACCTTGGACAAACAGTAGTTACAAAGCACAAAAAGGGTCAAAAGTACAGGAGGGCTTCCCTGGTGGTGCAGTGGTTGAGAGTCCGTCCGCCTGACAATGCAGGGGACGCGGGTTCGTGCCCCGGTCCGGGAAGATCCCACATGCCGTGGAGCGGCTGGGCCCGTGAGCCATTGGCTGCTGAGCCTGCGCCTCCAGAGCCTGTGCTCCGCAATGGGAGAGGCCACAACTGTGAGAGGCCCACGTACAGCAAAAAAAAAAAAAAAAAAAAAAAAAAAAGTACAGGAATATAAGAATAGCCACTTAGTCATTAATTCTTCCCAGAAAATTCACCAGTGGGATCCAAAAAGTTCATGGAGGTTCTCAAGAAGTGCACCCTCTTTCCTGGAGTGGGAAGTGCAACCAACTATGGTGTGGTTTCACCTGGGTTGGACCATCTGGGATAAGACCATTGAACTACTTAGAATACCGTTGCACAGTTCCCTGACCTCGAGTCTGGTAGAGTGTCTTGTTCCTATGCAATGGCTTCAGAAAACAAAATCCCCTTTGTTTTGAACTCAGCAAGATAATAACAGCCATAAACCCAGCAGGAGTCTGTGACAGGTAAAATTAGTTTTAGTTAAAATTAAAATTTAGGGCTTCCGTTAAAATTAATGGTAAAAAGCCCTTGGTGGATAACTGTCCACAGACCTGAAACCAATCCCCATAGTTCTGGAGGAAAGTGGACCCTGATGAGGGAGGTACTACTTCTGATTGCTAGAGCCTAAACCACCTGATTATACCCAAGCTACAAGGGCAACTGGGAAAGTATCTGTCATTTTCAACTAATATAGTGGGTGTCAATCTTTGCCTCACAAATTAGAAAAATTACCCAAACTTAGGAAGGGGGTTCAGATTCTAGGTAGCCAAAAAGAATGTCTGATATCCGTACCTTTTTGCCCCCGTTCCCTTTCCTGTTAACTGATTCTTTTCCTGATTCCAGTGTTCTCCTTGTAGCTAGGTCCCTGATATTTCCTGCTAGACTTCCTTGATAGCTAGCAAAGTCAAAAGAACAAAATCATACCAGACATAACCCTGCAAGTCTACATAATACTCCCTGCCTGGCCTTCCTTGGTTTGGTTGGTCCAACAGCTGCCCAAGCCCAGAATATATTGCTCTGCATTACAAATCTGCAAAACCTGCCACATGGAATCTGAATATTGGAACCACTAGCAGCAACAACCATGTCACACATAGTAATCCAACTCCCAAGTAGAGTTAAGGCTGATTTATTGTGATATAGGAAACCTGGGTTACAGCTCTTGCTCTCACATCAACCAGCTGTGTGACCTTGAGGAAGTGACTTACTTTGACTTCCTAATCTGTTTTTTTTTTTTTAATTTTTAAAGAAAACAAAGAAAGAAAGAAAAGCCATTGGACTTGGGATAGGGGAAAGAAAACTAACAAATGGGAGTACTGATAATGTACAAGGAGTTTTATTTTCAGTCTTTACAATAAGTCTCCTTAGACTACTGGCCCTCCTCCCTTCTCATGTCACCATATATAACCTTCTTATCATTTTAGTTTATATCCTACCACAGTTTTTCTATGCATGTAACCATAGAAAGCATATAATAGTGTTTATATATATATATATATATGTTTGTGTGTATACTTTGCTACAAAAAATGATGGTATCATTCTGCAAGTATCTTTGTGAAGCTTATTGTTTCGTTTAACAGTAGATCTTGGAGATCTGGGTAAATAAGTACATAGAGAGCTATCTCATTCCTGTTAGCTCCTGCATAGTATTTCACAGCATAGAGATAACAAGTTAATTTATCCATTTCCCACCTGGTGGATATTTAGTTTGTTTGCTGGTATTCCCAGCTTCCTGTAGGTGAGTTCTACAGACTGTTTTAGCTCAAAAATTCTGTGGCATGAAGGAAATGAAATGAGTATGAGTCTGAGGACATAATAATTCACTTCCAAACAACTCATTTATTAGGCAGTGAATTAACACCAAATTGTGAGATATATATGTTACCATTAAAATAAAAGAGCGAAAGAGACCGAACAAAAGGATCCAAACAGGTCCAAGCAAGGATAATGTCTCTTTGGTAACTAGAGACAAACCAGAGTCTACTTTGTGTTCACTTAACCGTGTGACTCAAGGCTTTGCGTGGATAATCTTGATTATAGCAGTTTATCCCATGATAGTTGAGGCTTAACATGATACCATGCAATATACTGGATAGTAACAGATATTATATTTTTAATCCTAATAATTATCCTTTAGAGAAGATATAATTATCTCCATTTTATTGATGAATCCACTGAGGCATAGAGAGGCTAAGTAATTTTGCCCAAGGTCACAAACTAGTGACAGGACCAAGTTTCACACCCAAACTGCCGGACTCCAAAAGTCTGCCTTCTTTCCACTGTCTGTCATCAATTCCTTTTAACCAGAGTTAGTTCAGAAAGACCTGATCATAAAAAATGGGTTCTCCAAATGTAAAATCGATAGCTAGTGGGAAGCAGCCGCATAGCACAGGGAGATCAGATTGGTGCTTTGTGTCCACCTAGAGCAGTGGGATAGGGAGGATGGGAGGGAGACTCAAGAGGGAGGAGATATGGGGATATATGTATATGTATAGCTAATTCACTTAGTTATGCAGCAGAAACTAACACACCATTGTAAAGAGATTATCCTCCAGTAAAGATGTTAAGGGGCTTCCCTGGTGGCGCAGTGGTTGAGAGTCCGCCTGCCGATGCAGGGGACGCGGGTTCGTGCCCCGGTCCGGGAGGATCCCACGTGCTGCGGAGCGGCTGGGCCCGTGAGCCATGGCCGTTGAGCCTGCGCGTCCGGAGCCTGTGCTCCGCAGCGGGAGAGGCCACAACGGTGAGAGGCCTGCGTATCGCAAAAAAAAAAAAAAGATGTTAAAAAAGAATGGGTTCTCACCTGCTGTAAAGGCTGTCAACACCCTGTCCTGTGCTTACCTCCTCAGCTCATCTCCCACTCCCTTCCCTGCCCTGGCCCTAAGTTACTTAGAGTTCCCCCAAACACATTGCTATGAACTTCTACACATACTATTTCTACACATACTATTTCTCCTTTCCTGGAAGATTCTTCTATTCTTTGTCCAGGCAACTCCTACTTATCTTTCAGCTCAAACATCGCTTCCTCCAGGAAGTATTCGCTGTAGCATCCCCACCTCACACTTGCCCAAGATTAGGTTAGGGACCTTCTCCTAGGTTCCTAGGTTTCTAAGATCTGTGCTTTGTGTTTACTTTTCTTAGAGCACTTGACATAATGAATTATAAATATTTGTTACCAGCCTGTCTCCCTATACCACAAAGTGAGCACCTTGAGAACAGAAACCACAGCTTATTCATAATTAAATCTCTAACTCTAGCATAGTGTACAATAAATACACGGTAGGCATTCAATAAATGTTTGAAGGTGAAATCTTAGAGTGATGACAAAAATGAACCTGGAAGTGGACTCTTTAGCTCCATATGTGCTGATTGCCCCAAGAAGGTCACCTTAGTCTCCCCAGTGCCAGCCTGTTGACCTTCCTAACGCCTCACTTCCTGAGCTTGCAGGATTTTTTTTTCTGTGTATGATAACATGGGAAGATTTGACAGATGGGGTCGGGAAGCCTGGAGTTATGAAAGCCTGGGAACCTTAGAGACAAAGTCTCTAAAGACAAAACAGCCCTTCCTTATGTGGAGTCCAGATTTATTTTATCTACAAAAGATGGTGCATTCCTCTACTCCACATGAAGAAAGAAAAGGGAGCGGAATTTTATTGGGGAAAAAATTAATTGATTGTAGAAAAAAAATAAGATCCCCTGGGAAATGTCAAGGAAAATATATCATTCAGTAGTTTTAAAGAACAAAAATCAAAAGATCCAAACCAGAATGTGTGAAACATAAACAGATTTTGCAGAGGATAAATTGCTCCCCTGTACACATTTTTCTCATTTCAGTTACAGATCATCTGATGAAAAGAATTTGCTCAGTTGAAGTTTGCCAACACAGTTTTTGTTTGACAGTTCAAGGAATGTATCAACTTTCTCTAATGGCCTTTGAAGCCCCAAGATGTAGAAATTTGGTATTCTAGACAATGTTTAAAAAGTATTCATGGAACTGGAACTTACAACTTGTGTTAACTAAACATTAGGAAGAAAAAATAGAAAGTGGAATCAGAAAGGAATTAACATACACTCCAGAAAGGGTTGACATCTCTGCCTGATTATTCAACTATCATTAAAAATAATAGGTAGTAATAATTATGGCTACCTTTTACTGAGTGCTGACTATATGCTAGGCACTGTGCTAAATTCTGGCAATGCAGTAGGAAGCAAAATGGATATGTCTTGCCCCTGGATAAGTAGATATTAAACAGATAATTACACATATATGTATATATAATTATAAAGGTTAGTAAGAAGAGAGTTTAAAGAAAGAATAATAGGGGAGACTACTCTATATTAATAATCAGGGGAGACCACTTTGAGGAAATGATATTTTAGCTGGGACATGAAGAAAGAGTCAGCCAGGTAAAGAGCTGAGGGAAAACAATTGTAGGCAGAGGCTAAAGAATATGTAAATATCTTGACTTTGGGAAGAGCTTGGCCTTTCCAAGGAACTGATAGAAGGCTGTCTATCAGTTGTTTTCTTGTTGGTTCTCAGATCAATTCCTGCCCCTGCCCCAGGTCCTGGAATGCTGGCATAACAGGGACCTGACTCTGCAGGTTGTTTAAGGCTGTCTTGTCAGATGGCTCTGCTGAACAGAGTCAACAGAAGAGACTGGTAGGAGATTGGAAGGTGAGCAAAAGGGAGAAACTAGGATATTTCTATCTCTTTTTTCTGGCTCAGGAAACCCTCTCCAGCAATGGTGATGTCTCCTCTGCGGCTTCAGAGTTTTTTGGCTTTGGGGAAAACATGTTGATAACCCCTGTCCTTTGTTTTGGGATTAGAATAATTGACTGGGAACACAATCCTTACAGTTTAATTGTACCTCCTTGTGCACAGGGGTATAGTTGTGGTTAAAATCACCTAGTTGCTTCCTTCTAGAAGGTAATAAGTTTATAAGAAAGAAAAAGACTAACAAATTGCATCATTCACACATTAAAACCCCATCCTTCTATTTTCCCGCTAAAAGAGAGAAAAAAATACTGTGACCCATTTCTGGAACAGCTTGCAAAACTATCCAAGTTTTGGTCAGTGCAGCCAAGGTTTTTAACAGTGACTCACATGATCAGAAATCCACATGGAAACAGCTGTCTGAATTTTTTTTTCTTTTTTGGCTAATGGTAGTGAGTGGAGAAGTCTACCGTTGCATAGGAAAATTGCATGTGACCCAGAGTGAGTTGAGTGTGTTACTTATACATTTATAGTAGTCGTTATCATAAATTGGGCAATGATTCTGTTCTAGCATCTGTACTAGATACTTTACATATAATATTAAATTTTCATGATAGATCAAAATTACCCTCAAGATTATTAGTATTATTATCTCCATTCTGTAGAAGAGAAACTGAGGTTTGAGAATATTACGAAACTTACTTAAGGTGAAAGAGATGATAATTTTATACAAATTCATATCTGTTTGACTTTAAAATCCACAATACTGTACTACAGTATAGTATCTCCTTTTTGTCAGTAATCTCACAATAGCTCAGTTTCGAAGTGGAATTAAGCATTAAGAAACTGTGGTTTGACTTATCATCAGCTCTAAATACAACCAGTAATTGAGCCAAGACTGCTAATTTGTGAATTGGTGGCAATGAGGTAGAAGCAAAAAGACTGTTAGATCCTATTGGTCTATGCATTTATTGAGGAAGTGAATCGATCTTCAAAAACTTTTTGTTGTAATTGTTGTTTTAAATAAAAATTTTCAGATGTGTTGCACTGGCTCCCAGCCAGTCTTGGATACCTTGTATACCCTTTGAGTATTATGATCAATGCCGTCTTTATCACAGAAGGCACATATGAGGATGTTTGGTGCTAACTCCAACTAACTGCAGTGGTTCTCTGGAGTACTGTGCAAAAATCCCTCTAGGAGTGAGTCAGCAGAAAAGAGGGCCTTGACATCTGTGGAGTACTTTGGAGTACAATGGATGTGTAGGGAAATTTATACTTGCCATTTCTACCTTAGCAACCCATTGTTGGTACTGAAAAAATGCCTTAATGCTTTGAGTTTCCTCCTTCTACAGGACTTCCCAGGCCAGTTCCTCAAACCCTTTCAAAACAAGTCATTATAATATGTGTTACTGGATGTATGGTTAAGGAAAAATATATCTTTTTTTTTTTCCTTTGTGTTCTCGAAATATAAAGCTAGGAAGAAGAAAAGAGGGGAGTTTGATAATGTTTGCTGATAGACCACACACAGGGTGAATGACCTGACACCACACACACTAGACCTGGAATAGCATTTATTCAGAGAAACTTACAGAGGCAGGAAGAGGAGCAGATGTGCAGTTCCTTGTTTGCCAGTTGCTCTCTGGGATAGTACAAAGTGATCACCAGGACTGCAGTCTAAACTTTGGGCTAATAAACTGCATGCTTAAGGAAGCACCAGCATCAACTCTGATGCAGTGAGGGCCTGGGGTCCAAGCCTTGTTGGGCTTCCCCTGTTCTCCTATCTCAACATTTATGGCTGGGGCAGCACTAGATCCTCTTTGGAGTGAACGAGAGGTCAGGTGCAAGTCTTGCAGTCTCAGATGTCTGTGTGTGGAACCTTGGCCTCCAGTCCTGTGCTTCCACCTCAGTATTCTCTCAGGACATTTGCCAAATGGTCCCACCCTGCAGGAAGACCGCTCTCACTCCGGGAGGCCTGCCAGTGGGTAGTCCAGAAAAATTAACCTTTACCTTTCATTGAAGCACAAACCTGAAGCCCTCTGAGGACCAGGTAGAATTGAGAACACCTTGTTAGAATGTTTCGTTGGGTCTTTACCAGCACATCAATTGTCTTAGCCTATAGTACTTGCATTGCCATCCTATTGGTCAAAAGAAATCGGTCAAATCAAGAGCATTCCTTTCATGCTTAGAGTCATTCTCCCCGACACTTCTCCTGTCTAAATTCTTAGTCACTTCATTATAAGCAAATATGATTTTTCCAATGGCCTGATCCATCTGTTCCTTTGATTTCCTTTCCTCTGGTGATTTTGTCCTCCACCCTACCTACCCCAGCCACTCATTCCCATGATCATATTGTAAATCTTATTACCGATAACTGCGGCTCCTTTATTTTCTCAGTTTTACATCCCCATCTCTTATCTTTCCAGTTCACTCCCTTTAAATTTCAACTTTAACCAGCCTCTGACCTCATCAGGACTTCTAGTGTAGTAGTCCTGTTACCTTTTTCCTGTCCCTCACCCTGCTTTCACATCCCTCCTTTACCATCTTAAAGCCCGTGACAGCCACTGTCATCATTGCCGTGCATGTACAGAAATGCCTCTCCCTCATATTAACTTGGAAAAACACAAACCTGATTAAATCTAACTCTACATCTACTATGTACAATATATGGCTGAAGGCAGCCACACTTCCTTTTGATTAGCCCCATTTTAAATTCATAACTACAAACATCAAATGGACCTAATGCTGCCTGGCAATATCACTGTATTTCCCTGGTCCATTTGTCATTCAACTTTCTTAAACAACTATTTGCCATCTTTTCCTCAAACTCTTAACAGACTCCCTCCTCCATCTCTGCCCTCAGATGATAACCTTCCTGCCTGCTGCCTTAAGAAAATTGAAGCACTGAGAAGAGTATTTTTTCAGACCCTTGCTACACATTTACCCTGTAGCAGCATCTGTACCATATACATTACCTTTCTGCCTCTTCCCAGAGATGAGCTATTCATACACCTAGCTAAGTCCAGAACCTCCAGTCCCTTTCACATGTATGCAAAGATATTACTCCAGTATATTTCTTCCAGTAAATTTCTTCTCCTTCTCCTGCAGCATTATATTTTTCTTCCTCTCTGGATTATTCCCATAAGCTGCTAAACATTATATGATTTCTTTCACTGAAAACAAACAAATAAATCTCTTGGCCCCAGTCCCTCCTACAGCTAGTGTCCCATTTCTCTGTTACTTTTAACAGCAAAATTCCTCAAAAAATTGTTTATACCTCCTCTCTCCAATTCCTCTCCTCCCCTTGTGTCTTGAATAACCTACTGCAGTCAGGCTGTTGCCCCCCATGGTTCCAATGTAACTGCTCTTATCAACTTCACCAATGACTTTTACATGATTAACTTCCATGGTCAGTCTCAGGAGCATTTACCATATTCTTATTCTTCTCTCTAATATATGTTCTTCACTTAACTTCCAAGGCACTACATAATCTTGGTTTTCTTCACACTGCACTGGTAACTTCTCATTTTCCTCCACTGATTCCATCTTTTTTTCCCAGACTTCTGGCCTCTCCCGTTGCAGAGCACAGGCTCCGGACGCACAGGATCAGCAGCCATGGCTCATGGGCCCAGCCACTGTGCAGCATGTGGGATCTTCCCGGACCGGGGCACGAACCCGTGTCCCCTGCATTGGCAGGGGGACTCTCAACCACTGCGCCACCAGGGAAGCCCTTCCCAGACTTCTTAACATTGGTTATTAACAGAGTTCAGTCTCTGGGGCTCTTCTCTTTTCTATCTACATTTACTACCCTGGTGATCTCATCCAGTCTCTGTAAGCTTTGTCAGCATGGGTCTGGGTTGACTTACACTCTAAGGCTTGTTTAGTCCCTAAAAAGGAGTCTTGACTGAATTCTCCAGGTGTCTACTCTGCCTTTTCACCTAGGTTAATTGGAACTTGAACATCTCCCCGCCAAGTGCAAGATCTGGTAATTGTTCAGTTTCTTCTCTAGTAATTAGGGTTGCCAGATGAAATACAACAGGTACATGCTGATGCTCAACAATTATTTGTTGTTTATTAAAATTCAATTTTAACTGGGCATCCTATGTTTATATTTGTTAAATCTGGCAGCTCTATCAATATTTGGTTTTTGCCCATCCTTGTGGAATCTTACCCTATATATGCTTAACTTAGAGTTTAATCATAGAGCTCAAGGGACCCCTCTGCAGATTTGTGGAGATCTAGTTCTCTAGGTAATTTTTCATCTACAGTACTCTGTCCTACAAATTCTGCCTTAGCCTCCCCAAATTCCAATCTTTGTCTCTTCAACTCACTAAGAAGACTCTGCTCTATTTGGGTGCCCTCACTCTTTACCACAGTCCAGAAAGTGTGCCCAAGTAAAAAGCCAGCAGAATTGTAGGGCTCATTTCATTTGTTTTCCTTCTCCTAGGGATTCCAGTTCTGGGCTGCCTATTGTCCAATGTCTGAAGACAGTTGTTTATTTTAGTAGTGATAATGCAGTACCATTTACTCCATCATGGATAGAAGCAGAAATCCATGTTTTGTCTTTTCAGTTTTCTGGTGGTTTTCTTTCTTTGCTGTCTAGAAGTTTAAGAATTTTATAAAAAGTCAAATTTAGCAAACTTTGGTTTCCTTTAATGCTATGAAAGACCTTTTCTAATAAATTACTACTAAAATTTCATCCATTTTCTTTTAGTAATTGTTTTACTTTTTTACATTTAAATCTTTGATTTCTCTGGATTTATTTTGATGTAAGGAGTGAAGGTAGTATACAGGTTTTTGTTGTTGTTGTTTTCAGCTAAGTAGAGTAGAAGATTAAAGACATTTATAAATGTGTGGACCCAATGAGAGGTGGATTCTATTTCCCCTCTCCTTGAATCTGATCTTAGTGATGTCCATAGCCAGTAGAAAACAGCAGAGATGATGCTTGCCAGTTCTGGGCTTAGCATATTTGATAGCAGTGATAATTTCCACCTTAGTTTCTTAGAGCCTTAAGTTGCCATGTCAGAGGATTGATCACCCTGCTGGAGAAGTTGTATGGAGAGGCCCTGGGGCTACCTGGAGAGAGAGGGAAGCCAAGAGCTCAGTCTTCTAGCTGTTTCTGCCAAAGTTCCAGGCATATGAGTGATCCTCTCTTGGACACTCTAGACTAGTTCAGCTGCTAGCTGAATATCACTAAGTGACATAGTCACCACCATGTGGAGCAAAATAATCACCTAGCCACATCCTACCCACATTCCTGACCCAAAATCACAAGATATAAATCACCCTTGCTAAAAAGAGTAAGCTACATGAAATTGGGACTATCTCAGGAAATTTCCAATCCTCTAGCTGAAGTTTGAAATATGCTCTCTCGATTCATTCCTGGTTTTATTTCCATGTATACATTGGCCTTTTATACCTTTGACTATATTAAAATTTTTTAATTTATACCTTGAATATAAATATTTCCCAGTGCCCTTGGATTTAGTATTTCAAAGATCATTCTTTTTTTTCCCATAGCGTCCGTTACATTTTTGAGTTTTTTCACCTAGATACAGTGGATGCTTGATCTCTTTTTGTGTATACTTCCTTCATTTTTAAAATGTGCATTCCAGGACCTGAGGCAATTGCTGTCTTGTATTGCTGAAGCTGGAGTTCCAAACCTGTTAGGTGATAATTCTGAGAGCCAGTATATTATTTCA
Source organism: Platanista minor (assembly GCA_004363435.1). Classification (NCBI taxonomy): domain Eukaryota; kingdom Metazoa; phylum Chordata; class Mammalia; order Artiodactyla; family Platanistidae; genus Platanista; species Platanista minor. The sequence goes on along the minus strand of RJWK010007524.1, from coordinate 23,680 downwards.
CCAGAGCCCCACATCCTGTGATTATTACTGCCTATCTGCTAGGGGTACTGTCTGAAGCTGACAGTGTTTTCTCCTCACTGGTATCCCCAGTCAATCTAAAGCTCCAGAAAGCAGCAATAAAAGCTGGATGGTTTATGGGCTTGTATATTTGCTTTGGAAGTGTTCTCCAGTGCCCCATTTCAGGGCTAATAATTTTCAAACATTAATTTGTTACGGTAGTATAAGACTCTCTTCAAATATAATCTTACGTGGTAGCCCAAAAGGTAAACTAGATAAAGAGGTTGTTGCTCTGGTTGATGCAAGGATAGGGCCTAGATCCTTGTGTGCTCAGTGCTCCTCATCCCCTGCTCGTTCACCTAAATGTCTTGGTAGAAGTCCTAGTGTGAAGGTCTTAAGACGGAAAGGTCACAAATAGTAAACCTTAAGTTAAATGGTTCTGTTAATGTATTTTGTTTGGCCTCCATAGTGTTCTTCTTCCCTGTATTTTTTTCCAACTGCTTATTGTCAAAATAATCACAATGAACTCTTTCAGCTGCTTAATTTGATACTTACCTCTACACTTCTAAATATTATGTGTTTGCTGCCATTTTTTTCCTTTTTACTTATTTACTGGTTGGTATTTACAAACATACCAAGAAGGTTGGTATTTGGAGACGCAAAATCCAGAATTTGAACTACATAGCAGCCAAAAGGTGGAAGGGTATGTTTTACTATAAGTTAATATCAGCCGCTTTCTTTCTACCACTAACTAAGCAAACCAAGGATTTGAGAATGTCTTCTACAGCACCCACTCCTCTTTGGCCAGAGGAGCCTGAAATGGTTTCAAAAAAAGACAAATTGCTATATCCTGCTGAGCTTAGCAATCTCACAAATTTTCATATCAATTAGATTTTGACCAAAGGTCAAATATATGAATAGATATACTAGTGAAGTGTTATATGAGACTTTGATCATGTTAAAGTTATTTATATTAAATATCAGGATAAATTTAATGAAAAAAAGGAGTTACTAGAAAACAGGGGGAACAAAACTAAGACTATGTGTTATATTCAGTTTAGTATGGTATTTGGTTCCCATAAATGTGACTCGGAAAAGACCACAGAAAAAGTAGAAATTACTGATTTTTTGATAATGCAAAAAAAAATCTGATCTGGAAACAGTGTCTTCCAGAACTCCAAGTCTAACTTACATATTTGAATAGAAGAATTAGTTTGTGAGCCATTCTATTTGAAAATAGTGATCAGTTAATTTAATTAATTTATTCATACAACCTTGTTATATACTATATATAAAATAATATGCTAGATTCATGCAATGGTAGAAAAATAAAATTCCTACAGAGATAAGGCTGGTAACATAAATGGCTGACTGAGGCTGGCTATAATACAATAGAGAGTGGCTGAGCCCATGGTAAAATGCAGAGTGCATACCTTAGCCAAAGAAATTAAAATTTAAACCTAAAAATATGGGCAGGTCAAATAAAACACATTTGTTAAGCAAATCTGGCCCTTCCTTTCAGGGAATTCAAATAGTAATGTGACTCCATCCCTATCCATGGAGCTCCCAGACTATTGGAGGAGATGGACCTGTACATGACTCTAGTGACATAAGGTTTTGTACTCGAAAGTAGCTTAGCAGTGCTGTGAGAGCACGATTCACCACCGCCTAGTCAAAACGGGCAGAGATCCAAAGTGGGTATTATCCAGTCACTCAATCAAGGATTCTACCTGTTATCATGTAAATTATCCCTTTTAAAAATATACTTCGGCACTTCCCTCGTGCGCAGTGGTTAAGAATCTGCCTGCCAATGCAGGGGACACAGGTTCAATCCCTGGTCCTGGAAGATCCCACATGCTGCGGAGCAACTAAGCCCGTGCGCCACAACTACAGAGACTGCGCTTTAGAGCCCGCGAGCCACAACTGCTGAGCCCGCGTGCCACAACTACTGAAGCCCGTGCACCTAGGGCCCGTGATCCACAACAAGAGAAGCCACTGCACTGAGAAGTCCGCGCACCACAGCAAAGAGTAGCGCCGGCTCATTGCAACTAGAGAAAAGCCCACACACAGCAACGGAGACCCAATGCAGCCGTAAATACATAAATTAATTAATTAATTAATTAAAAAAAATAAAAATAAAAGTATACTTCAAGTTTTCCCCCAATATTTCTATTGTTATTGGCCACAGCTTACTTTCTTTTATTATATATTCTATTATCATTTTCATATGCTGAAAATCTACTAAATTTTTTTCTGTAATAATTTCAATCGAACAAATTTGGGTTTTTCAGCTATACGAATATATATCACACATATGGACAACTTTGCCGACTTCCTTTTCTTTTCCAGTACAAACACTGGAAAATTTGTACCTCCCTTTTCTTTTTTGGTCCATATGCCTTGGCTGGGACTTTCAGAACAATAATGATTTATAAGTTTAATTGTGGCCACCCTTTGGTTGCTCCAGCTTTAATAGGAATTCTTCAGGTATTTTACATCAAGTTGGCTTTAAAGTATATTTAAAAACTAATCTGGAGGGTATGTACTCAAAAGAATTGAAAGCAGGGACTCAAATGGATATTCAATATTCATCAGTGTTCATAGCAACATTATTCACAGTACCCATAAGGTGGAAACAGCCCAAATGTCCACTGATGGATGAATGGATAAACAAAACGTGCAGTATACATACAATAGAATATTATTCAGCCTTAAGAAGGAATGAAATTCTTACACATGCTACAAGGTGTATGAATCTCAAAGGCATTATGCTAAGTGACATAAGTAAACATAAAAAGACAAATATTGTGTGATTCCACTTACATGAAGTATGTAGAATAGTCAGATTCATAGAAACAGAAAGCAGAATAGGGATTACCAGGGGCTAGGAGGAGGGGGAAGTGAGAAGTTATTGTTTAATGGGTACAGTGTCAGTTTGAGAAGATGAACAAGTTCTGGAAATGGATGGTGGTGATAATTGCACAACAATGTGAATGTACTTAATGCCATTGAATTGTACACATAAAAACGGTAAATTTCATTTTGCATATTTTACCACAATAAAAAATGTTTGGAAGTATTTATAGCATTCCTTATATTTTGGAATAGTTAAAATGATGTGGGGATTAAAGTGGCATCTATTCCTTAAACGTTAAAAAAACCTGTGAAACACTTTTTCACCTGTCAATTTTTTCTTGATATCTGAAATTTTTTCTTGGATCTGAAACAATTGTCAACTTTTTCTGAGGTTATTGGTCTAATTTCTATCTCTTTTTCAAAGAAAATATTGGTAACTTTTTATTTTCCTAGTAACTAATCTATTTTATCCAGTTTGGGGGCTAGCCAAAGTATTCCCTTATAATTCTTTGAATTGCCTTGGTATATCTTGTTGTTTTCCCATTATCTCTTAGTAGTTTGTGTATTCATGAATTCTCCATGTCCCCAGTAAAAAAAAAATAGGCTTGATAGTCACACACATACAGACATACACACATACACACAAAACAGTTGTGCTTTTCAGTTCTAAAGTTTCCATTTTATTCTTTCTTGTATCTTCTGTTTCTATTCCTAGACTTTCTATTTTTAAAAAGATTTATTTCACTTATGTTCACAATGGCTTGTTAAAGTATTTTCATGATGGCTGTTTTAAAATCCTGTCAGACAACTCCAAAGTCTGTGTCATTTCCATGTTGACCTTTGTTGCTTGTCTTTTGTAATTCAGTTTGAGATTTTCCTGGTTCTTTGTAGGACAAGTGATTTCATTTCTATCCTGGAGATTACTCTGTTTCCTCTTTAATCTTCTTTTGTGCAGGTAGTTGTCCTGTATATGTCTGCATTTGTTAAATATGGACAATTACAATACACTACACTTTTTGAAATGCTGCTTTGGCATTTCACTTTTTCATACAAAGAGCCTTTCTGAGAAGCCCTGCATACTTTGGCCACCTTTACTGTCCACTTTATAATTTTTTATTTACTGCTCTTATTTAACTTTTAACATCTCTTCTTTTAAGATCTATAAATATTTTATTATTTATCTTATCCCACTAAGGGTTGACCCAGGCCATTTTAATCTGTCCCACCTAATCCAGCTATGTTCTCAGCACCTAATTAGAATATAGGTATTTGGCTTTTTAATACTCCTCAAATCTTTCTGAGATATGAAATCTTGCAGGGGCCTTTAGGCTTCTTCACCCTAAGCTCTCAGAGACAGGCTGGGATTCTAACTTCCCTTCTCAGTCAGTTCTTTACCATAGCCCCATCATCCTTCCCTCCTCTAGGGTCCCTCAACTGCCTTCCAAAGAGGATATTTGTACCCACACTCAGTTTAGCAACAGCTTTTGCTAGTTAACTTATTCAGATGGCTTCTTCTAGAAGAGTGATGTAATGGCTTCTAAGTATTGGACAGAACTTCTACTTTTGAGCATTGTGAAATTATTCGACCGGCAAAGAAAGCAGTAAAATCAGAGTTAAATCACTTTCTCACCTACACCTAGGCTCTAGACTCTAGAGAAGGAAGGCCAGTAGGGCTACTGGAAGAGAGGGCGGGGAGAGAGACTCAGAACTCCAGACTGTCCATGGAGTGAGAGCCCAAAGACCCCTGGAAAGCTCCACACCTCAAAAAGATTGGGGGGATATTAAAAAATTAGTTAAATACATATATTCTAATCAACAACTGAACCCAGCTAGGACTAGATGGGATGTGAAAATGGCCTGGGACAACTGTGGGTGGAAAAAGAAAAACAGTTAAACAATCGTAGAACATTTTTTTTTTTAACATTTTTATTGGAGTATAATTGCTTTACAATGGTGTTAGTTTCTGCTTTATAACAAAGTGAATCAATTATACATATACATATGCTCCCATATCTCCTCCCTCTTCGGTCTCCCTCCCTCCAACCCTCCCCATCCCACCCATCCAGGTGATCACAAAGCACCGAGCTGATCTCCCTGTGCTATGCGGCTGCTTCCCACTAGCTATCTGTTTTACGTTTGGTAGTGTACATATGTCCATGCCACTCTCTCACTTTATCACAGCTTACCCTTCCCCCTCCCCATATCCTCAAGTCCATTCTCTAGTAAGTCTGTGTCTTTATTCCCGTCTTGCCCCTAGGTTCTTCACGACATTTCATTTTTTCTTAGATTCCATATATATGTGTTAGCATACGGTATTTGTCTTTCTCTTTCTGACTTACTTCACTCTGTATGACAGACTCTAGGTCCATCCACCTCACTACAAATAACTCCATTTCCTTTCTTTTTATGGCTGAGTAATATTCCATTGTATATATATGCCACATCTTCTTTATCCATTCATCCGATGATGGACACTTAGGTTGTTTCCATCTCCTGGCTATTGTAGAGAGAGCTGCAATGAACATTTTGGTACATGACTCTTTTTGAATTATGGTTTTCTCAGGTTATATGCCCAGTAGTGGGATTGCTGGGTCATATGGTAGTTCTATTTGTAGTTTTTTAAGGAACCTCCATACTGTTCTCCATAGTGGCTGTACCAATTCACATTCCCACCAGCAGTGCAAGATTGTTCCCTTTTCTCCACAGCCTCTCCAGCATTTATTGTTTCTAGATTTTTTGATGATGGCCATTCTGACTGGTGTGAGATGATATCTCATTGTAGTTTTGATTTGCATTTCTCTAATGATTAATGATGTGGAGCATTCTTTCATGTGTTTGTTGGCAGTCTGTATATCTTCTTTGGAGAAATGTCTTTTTAGGTCTTCTGCCCATTTTGGGATCGGGTTGGTTTTTTTTTTGTTATTGAGCTGCATGAGTTGCTTGTAAATTCTGGAGATTAATCTTTTGTCAGTTGCTTCATTTGCAAATATTTTGTCCCATTCTGAGGGTTGTCTTTTGGTCTTGTTTATGGTTTCCTTTGCTGTGCAAAAGCTTTGAAGTTTCATTAGGTCCCATTTGTTTATTTCTGTTTTTATTTCCATTTCTCTAGGAGATGAGTCAAAAAGAATCTTGTTGCGATTTATGTCATAGAGTGTTCTGCCTATGTTTTCCTCTAAGAGTTTGATAGTTTCTGGCCTTACATTTAGGTCTTTAATCCATTTTGAGCTTATTTTTGTGTATGGTATTAGGGAGTGTTCTAGTCTCATACTTTTACATGTACCTGTCCAGTTTTCCCAGCACCACTTATTGAAGAGGCTGTCCTTTCTCCACTGTACATGCCTGCCTCCTTTATGAAAGATAAGGTGACCATATGTGTGTGGGTTTATCTCTGGGCTTTTTATCCTGTTCCATTGATCTATATTTCTGTTTTTGTGCCAGTACCATACTGCCTTGATTACTGTAGCTTTGTAGTACAGTCTGCAAGTCAGGGAGCCTGATTCCTCCAGCTCCATTTTTCATTCTCAAGATTGCTTTGGCTATTCGGGGTCTTTTGTGTTTCCATACAAATTGTGAAATTTTTTTTTCCAGTTCTGTGAAAAATGCCAGTGATAGTTTGATAGGGATTGCATTGAATCTGTAGATTGCTTTGGGTAGTAGAGTCATTTTCACAATGTTGATTCTTCCAATCCAAGAACATGGTATATCTCTCTATCTATTAGTATCATCTTTAATTTATTTCATCAGTGTCTTATAATTCTCTGCATACAGGTCTTTTTTCTCCTTATGCTGTTGTTTAACTCTGCAGGCCAGCTGCCTCCACAGCAGCCTCAGAACAACTGGATTTCCTCTGTGGCTGAAATCATCCAACACCAGATGTCAGCCTAGAGGTTTCCATCCCTCAAGAGTACTGCACTGCCACATTACCGAGCACTGGGAATTATGTTTCAGAAACAGTGATTTCCTATCCTGTTTCATTAAACTGAATGTGAACTGAGAGGAAATTTGACCTCTTTGAGAAGATGGTTTCTTTGACCTATGAGAAGTTTGCTGTTATGAAATGAAAATGCAATCACCAGAGAGACATAAAATACGAAGCTAAGCTGGGCAGCTTGTAAATCATTTAAGAGTCTGCATGTGATTTAATAGTAATAGGGTCAAGGTTTCCAGAGAAAATAATTTGATGCTGATTACATGATACTAAAAAGTAGAGATGCTTCTGTGTGTCACTGAACAATGAGAACACAGAACAACAATAAACATTCTTTATTATGATTCTGCCCCTCTGGGGTCTGGTCACTTCAGACACCCTTCAACGGAAGCTTGAGCAATTAAGATGGCTGATTTCCCAGGGAGAGAGCTTTGTGTTAGCAAAGCACAACTGAGCACAAAAGCTGAGAAGACTGTCCTAAAATAGCAAACTCTATTGACTCTAAAGTTCCTCTTGTCTTAATTTACAGCCTAAATTAAAACCGACCGTTTCTCAGAACAAAGTATCCCAACTGTTAAAGTAATCTGAAAAAAAAATCTGGATTGTTGACATGAATTTAGAAATTTGCCTTGCAGAATTTTGCAGGGCTCTTTTAGAGTCATTTTTCAGATCTAAAGAAAAAAAAAATCAGATCCATTTTACTGAGAAAAGGAAAATGAAATCTGCCGCAGGTAAAAGTTGGGAGCTATTCGTGACATGCTCTTTTTTATCCTCTGTCACGTTTAAAGAATAAAAGCTGAGGCAAAAACCCAGTCTGATAGAAACCTTGAGATCAATGGTCCCTAAGCTGGGTTTGTAGCACCACGGCCAATCTCCAACAAACCTCCGGATTTCCTAATTAATTTTCCACCAATTAAGTGTTTATGTTAAAACAGAAATGCAGGAGCAGAGGAGTGTTTCAGGGAATTGCAAGCCCATATCCATACTCTGTCCACTCTCGCCCTGTGGGCTCTCCATGGATATTAAAAGCAATTCTCCAGCAGGCCTAGAAATATATATTCTCCAGCAGGCCTAGAAACTTGTTTCTGCTACAGCATAGTAGCAGAATCACTCAAACCCTCTGCACCTCCTTTCCTCATCAATAAGATGGGAAATCACCTACATCACTATTCTGAAGAGTAAAAGGTTTATTTTAACATGTGGTAAGTACACAGTGCCTCTTATAAGCAACATGTAAACATTAGCTACTCTATTATTGGCCTTAAAATTTTGTAAATATCTATCTATATTTTAATATAGAGATATAGATATCCATGTTTTAAAACAGAAGGGAAATGCCAGAAAATGTGGAGTGATTACAGGTATAGTGACATTTTTTTAATATGTTTTTCTATTTTCTAATTTTTAAATAATATCTCCTATTTTCCAAATTTTACTTTTGTAATACAAAAATAGAATTTCATGAGGAAATAAAAGATAATCAATAAGTTAAAGTTCTAGCATTTGATACCTTGTCCTCCAGGACACCTGAATTCCATGTTCTTTTAACAAGCTGGACTCTGATGTCTGCTATTTCCTAATTGAGGGACAACTTTCAATTTATATATCTGACATTATTCCTCTAAGAAGAAATTTCCAGCTACTTTTAAGATTGAACTCTATTGACAACAGCTCTAGGAATGGGTTTCTCATTTAGTGTAATTATAACCATTTTGAGTTCTTCTTTTGTCTACATTAGAAACACCTACAAATATAATTGCAAATACTAGGGATTAGTCTTGAAGCAGCCACTCTAGTATTTGGTACTGCATTCACTTTATTCACTCCTCTCTGAAGGAGCTGAGGCACCAGGTTAACAGGTGGCCTAAGTGAGGGCATAGGAAATTTGGTTTCTCTTCAGAACCACTCTGAGATCTTTTTTTAAACATGGCTTCCCCCTCTCCAATCCTAATGAATTAGAAACTCTCAAGAAAGAAATGAGAAGGAAGGAAAGACCTGCATTTTTGAATGCCACTTAAGTGATGTTAGTAATTGGGTAACTTTGTAAACAGTTATAGTTTGGGACCAGGTAATACTAGGAGAAAGGGTCAGTAATAATTGTATGTAGCTCTATTTGATATCATATGTGTTATGTACTATATCATACGTATACTACATCTATACATGTTCTGTATATTTGATGTATTTTTTTATCTATATGATCAGTTCTCCATCACCTTGAGTAAATGGAGATGTTCATAATTCCTGGTAGGCAAATAATCCTCACTCAAATTATTATCCTAGGTTCATTTATTTGGTCCCATATTTGGGTGGTTAGTCCTCTACAATTTCCCTCAGAAGATTCGTTGTTTTAAGCCTAGCGGTTTTCAGTTACAGAAATGCAAAGAGATTTTCTGGCAGGACACTCCGTACTTTCGGCTGCTTGCATTTGGACCACTTCTGAAGTTGAAAGGTGTTTGGAAAATGGTTCAGAGGAAGTGCAAAGTGACTCTCTAATAAGGCATTAGGCTTCAGGTTTATGTGGACAGCAAATGAATGTTCAGTTATTTGTATGTGAATGGTTTGGCTACCTTCCAGTCTAGCTATAATGTCAAAGCATTATAAAAGTACGCTGCGGTACAGCTGTACTGATCTTAGGTGCTTCAGTTTGGGCTGAAAAGTTCTTTTTCAGTCAAGTTACAGACATTAATGTTACTTAAAGAGTGGCTGATGTAATAATGAGAAATTCCCAAATATTTTGCCAATTCCTTTCCCCCAAAATTAACCTTCTGCTTTTTCCACTTAAGTTATGTAAATTTTATGGGTCTTGGGAAATAAATATACAATTAAAATGCAAGCAATTTTTTCCCCCACTGAGGGAGAAAGATGTGATGGATATAGAAAAGCAGTAGTTTCCTACACTCAGTTTTTACCATAAGAACAATTTGACCAGGCAGGTGACTTGCTGGACTATATCTCCCTATACCTTGGAACTTGAATAGCATCAATCCTGGTGATTCAAGTCAGGGTTATTTGTTTCTAACCCTCATATTTAACAAGTCATGTCTATTAAACTAAAGAGAAGATTCTTGAAGGATTTTATCGTCCCCCAAAATAAGTCCATAGTGATATTCTTGTTTTTATAGGTTGAGATTGTTCTTTAGGCCAAAAAAATTTCCAAGATTTAAATTTTAACATTCAACTTTTCAAGTAACCTGCCAGTATACACTCTGATGCCACATTCTCAAAATTAAAATGCCAAAATTTCAAACGGAGGAATTATTTGAGAAAAACGAATGATGATTCACAGTGCTCTGGTATGCCGATTTTGATTGCTGTATCTTAAAAGTGATTCTAAGATAAAAGTTTAGTTTTTAATTACGAGATAATTTATCATGTCACTAAGGATGAGTTTTTTCCATATGATGAACCAGGTTTGAAGAGATTCCAAGCCAATAATTGAAAAAACCCAAGTCTGAATCCAAAGATATTGAGTTGAAAGGATCCTGCTTTGATAAACCTCACTTGAGAATGCTTTAGTCTGAGGACCTTGGGAGAAAGCAGCAGAGTGCCCTATAATTCCTTTCCAAAGCACTTTCACTGGAGAATAAGTGACCATCCAGACTGGAAGAGACCACAAAGGGGTCCCTAGTAACTTCAAGAAACCAAAGGAAGGAGCAGATCAAAGGAAGTGATCTTTTTTCTTTCCTTGATAAAAAGCTGCTACTTTACAAAGTTGCCCCAAACCAAAGGCCTCTTGTGTTCCAATTTATTTAGTATTCTTTTTAATACCATGCATTCAAAGAATTCTTTCCTTCTCAGGGAAATTCAGAAAAAAATCATATTTAATTAACCAACCAAATGAATGAAAATTCCATTTGAAGTTAAATATTTTTGAAATATTTGGCTTAGTCCCATAATGCAATGCCCGAAGTGCCTTCAGATTTTTATTCCTAAGTGGGTTTTCAAGTTCAATTAAATTCTCTGGCTTCAAAGCTACTTAAGAAATATTCTGGGCCAAAGATATTTCAGTTATCTTTAAGCCCCCTGGGGAACACCCCTCCAAAAAAATCAGGTCGTTTATTCTTGAAACTCATAAATGCCAATGCAAACATCTCCTGAAGGTTCATTTATCACACAGAGGTTGAGTGAACCTATGATTGGACGTAGAAAGAATAGTAATAACTTCTGAATATGTTCCATATTTTTGCACACTCTGTAGTCTCCAGTATCAGTTTTCGTTTGGTACTGCAGAGCTGGAATTTATTAAGGTGTATTAGGGATAGGATCCAGCTCCATATTTCAAATATTTCTGCCAATCTCTCATGTAAAAGTAAAAAAAAAAGTGTTCATTGATACTGATAATTCCCACCACTGTTGACAAGTTTCACTGTTTTTTCTTATTTTTCCCAGCTGAGAAAATACTTGCTGTTGAACATCTGGCTAAGGAATGTGGAAAATTCCAAAGGCCTGGAGTATCATCTGAAGTGGACTTTTTGAAGAAAAGTAACATGGAGTATTAAGCAGTTTCCCAGAAAGGGATTTTCAGAAAAAAATGTCCAGTGACATTTCATGAAAGTCAGAACATTCTGAAAATGGAAGGGTGGAATAAAAGACTTTGATCAGTATGGTGAGCTATTGTGATGTGACTATTGAAATGTGCCATCATGGGAGGCTCAACTGAGAGCCATGTAACACACCAACAGCCACAACTGACAGATCCAGGCAAAGACAGTGCCAAGCTGGTACCAAAGATGGCATCATCTACTGACATCTGTGCCTAGCAGGGAAGAACAGGTAAAGCTCTCAGATTAGGATGAGAATGCTCTTCCCCACCTGTGTTAGCACTCCCCCTGGGAACCAGGAGGAAAGTACATAAAGTTGCTCTCACTGAATCATCTGGTCAGGCACTTGACCATCCAGGGTTGAATTCGATATATCAATATTTTTGTGCTAAAAATACATATATGGATGGAAGGAGCTGTTGGGGGTACACTTCAGCACTGGGAGAGCTTGTGGCAAATTAGTGTTTCCTTGCACATGTACAAACAAGCCTCCAGAAACTAATATCTTTTGAGTTACTGTAACACCCAACAGGTCAGCAGCACAGGCTGAATGAACACTTATAACCTCACATCTACGTGCCTTATATCCACCAATGGCCCATACTGATTTGCATCTGCTTATATTTCACTGCAAAGCCTCTATATTGATTATATTAATGTGTTTCAGGAACAAGAAGCAAAAATGCTACTCCTTTTACACAAGTGAGAACCACTCATAGCATAATGTGAATTCTGCAAAAGTAAGGATCGTATCCCCAAAACCTGGCACGAAAAATATTTACTGTCTGAATTTAAATGTGTCCATTTAATACATAGAATTTTAAATCTGCAAAAGGACAGAGACATCATCTCGTCCAATCTTCTCATCGGGCTGAGTAAGAAACTGTGATAGGAAGTGGGATATTTCTCTAAAATTATAGAAATAAGTAGCAGATTCAGTCACTACCTCTTTCTACCACACTGTAAGAATTCCTTTATGATCTTTGTCATGGTATTTCTTGCCTTGATGATTAGAGGACAGCTTTGTTTTAGGTTTTCTACGAATTTCTGAAATTGTTAAATTCTCCTTCAGTGCATTCAGTAGAACTTTTTTTTTTGTTTGTTTTTTTTAATTCTGAAATGTTAATATGGAGAAGATGAGATGCATGCTAGAAAACCAAGGCCGACAAAAGGGGCTGAGTGCTGGTATGGTGCAATGTCACAGCCCAGGACCTAAAAATAGGACTCCCAGGGGGTCTTTTACTTTCTCCCTTTCTTTCTCCCTTCCTTATTTTCTTTCTTCCTTCCTTTCCTTTTTCCTTTGTAATAATTTAACAAATACAGTTATTACCATGACCAGGGAAATGATTCCTTCAGAAAGGTGCAGCCTGATACCCATTACATTAGAAATTGGAATTTTAACACTTTCTCTTGAAAAATGACCACTTCTTTTGGAATGGTAATAATTTTCCCATTTACTTATTGCTAAATTGCCTCTCTTTTTTTTCTTATTTTATAAAGGCAGGAAATAAAATTTCTCCCATAGTGCTTAGTGGTCTGGGTTTGGGTTGTGAGCTCTTCTGGGGGAGCAGAGAGGCATAAACTGCTGCCTTTGAAGCCTGATGTGGGTCGTCCTCTCCCTGTGGCTCCTACAGATTATTCACAGCCAAACAGTGGAACAACTGCAGGCCAATCCAGTTCCTGTTTTATTGATAGCTTTCACTCCCAGATCCAATTTTCCCTCGTGAATCCTGTTGGAAACCCAGCATTCCCACACATGGGCTCACATTTTCTCATTTTCAACATGAACAAAGAATGCACTATTATTAACAGAACCAGAGAACTGGGAACAATGTTAGCCTCATCCATGTAACAAAACCAAAAACAAATAAGCAAACAGAGGCCCCGGTCTGTGGGAGGTGAGTCACTAACACCAGGAGACGACTGCCCTCTATCCCCTAGAGTCTTGTGTTATTCAGAGACTTCTTGGACTATAATAAATTAGTTTGACAAATTATTCCTCTCACCAGACTTATCCATTATCAACCTTTCCGAGAGGGGTTTCAGCAAAGGAAGCTTTGTCTGCAAGTGACATGCTGAAGGCATCTGTTTAACAGATTCATTTTTTTTTAAAAATCTGTGAAGGCTGCTTTCATCAGGGTAGAATGCAGGGTGCACCGGGCTCTTCATTCTTGCAGAGCTCACACCCCATGTGTCACTGTCAATCTTCCCGTCACATCTCTGATCTGTCCTTTCCTTGCCCTCTGGAGTAGTGTATCTGCTCTCAGAAGGACGGCTCAGCCCACATCACATCCTGTTTGGCAGAACACGTACCTGTCACTCACATATTTCACAAATGCATTTTTCTTTTATTGGGGGGAAATCTATTTCCCAAAGATCATAAAACAAAAGCCAATACATTTTAATCAATAAGTGTGTTACCATGTTTCTCTTCAGCATAATCATTAAGATGTATTTTTCATCCTACCAGAGATGAGCAGCAAGCAAATCCATTTACCATAACTCTTCAAAAAGGCATTGCCACAAATCCTGGAAAAATAAAAAGGCTGGTCTCCCTGTTTCCAGCCTTTCCCTCTCCAATCCATTCTTCACATTGCAGATAGAGTCATCTTTCAAAAATACAGATCTGAGCACATCATAGACCTCAGCTTAAAATCCCTGAATAATTCACCACTCCTCTTATAATAAGCCCAAATTCCTTAGCCAAATGTATAATATCCTTTATGATCTGGCTTCTGCCTCCCTCTGAGACCAGTTTTATCTTTCAGTGCATTACGCCACCACCCTTGCAACCTGTACATCAACCCAGTAATGCCTTTAGTGCATCCAAGTGTGCCTTATATAATGACTCACCCTCCTCACTCTCACCTCCTGGTCTCTGAACAAGCAGTCCCCTCTGCTTGCAACATTCTTTCTCCTTGCCCTCCTCCTTTGGATGAATCCTAATATTTATGTCTCATCTTAGTTGCCTTTCCCTTTGGGAGGATTCCTGGTCCTCCAAGATTGGGCTAAATGTCCATAGTCCCAACCAACTCAATTGCACGAATCAATCCAATTGCAGCGGCCTATTTCCTTCTTTTTTTTCCCCAGTAGTCAGTAAATAAAGGCAGTGCTTTAAGATAAGGAGTAAATCTAATAAGTCATTATAGTCCCAGCATCTAGAATAGCATCTCATACAAAAAATGGCAAAATATAATAATTTGTTAAATGGTGGACCTATTACTGTAAAACAGGAACTTTACTAAATGCCCTCCTAGTGGTGATGAAAACATAGCCTTTATTCTCAAGGAACTTGCTATTTACTTGGAATAATGATAATTCACTTTTTTAAAAACTCATTAATAAAAGAAATGAGGCACATGACTATTGCATACAAATGCTATATTAGTAAAACAAAACAAAAACTATTGCTATAGTATTTGATAGGGAAAGGGCATCACAAACTATGTAGCCAAGGGGGCTCCTATGGGGGTGAGATTAGCCCTAAATTGTGAGAGACTGGACTCCTCGAATAAAAAGAGAACAAGTGCAGAAATGAAGGATCAAAGAAAGGAAAGGTCCAGATGGAAAAGCGTACATATAAGACAAGTTCAACAAGCAATGATTGACTGGTTAATCTGGAGAGAAAGATGGGAAGAGGACTGTAGGACTATTCCCTAATTCAAGCAATGTACATCGCACGTGTCTTACATGCCAGGCGGTGCTTTCAGCACCTAGAAAATGGCAGTGAGCTAAAGACAATGAACAACTGCCCTCGTGGAGTTCACCCTCCAGTGGAGGGAAGAAAACAACAATTGTATAAGTCCATAATCCCTTCATTGCAAAACAGGCCTAAAAATTTAGTTTTTCCTGAGTTTGTCAGTAAACTTGATCTGAACTGAGCAACTACATATAGTCTTTATTCCAATTAATAAGCTTATTTCTGTGTTTTGCTTCAGAAATATTAATGTATTTGATCACAGAACTTAGCTATGGATGAGATGTAATATATGGTATATACGTGGCATTCTCTACTAAAATCTGAAAAAAGCTAAATTCTGAAACGCATCATCCCAGTGGTTCTGGATGGGACTGTGGACCTAGAGTGTTGTTAGGAACAGTGCCATGGGAAAAAGAAAATGTGGAGCAGGTTGAGGGAGATCTGGAGGGAGGGAGGTGGGGAGGGGAGCTGGTGCAGAATTAAATAGGGTGGTCGGGGGAGGCTCAAGAGGGAGGGGATATATGTGTAAATACAGCTGATTCACTTTGTTGTACAGCAGAAACTAACACAACATTGTAATGAAATTATACTCCAATAAAGATTAAAATAAATAAATGAATCGGGTGGTCAGGGCAGGCCTCATCGGGAAGGTGAGATTTAAGCACCTTCACTTACAGAGGTGAGGAAGTTAGCTAAGCAGGGACCCAAGGCAAGAGTGTTTCAGGCAGCAGAAGCAGGAGAGCAAAGGCCCAGGAAGCAGGGGAATCCTGGGCACCCCGGAGACCTGTAGGGAAACACAGAGACTTGACCAAGAAAAAGAGTAGAAAAGACCATCAGAGGAGTCATATGTGACAAAATCATGTCGAATTGCTAAGCCACTTCAGGGTTTTGAGTGACATGATATGACTTCGATTTTAAAAGTATCATTCCAGCTGCTGTGTGGAAAGTAAGCTGTAGGAAAACAAAGGTAGAATCATGGAGACCTATTAGCAGGTCTGAACCACATGAGACCATGGTGGTTCAGACAAGGGCGATGGTAATGGAGATGGTGGAAAGCAGTCAGATTCTGGATCGATTCTGAAGACAGAATCAATAGGATTTCTTAACATAATGGAGAGAGAGAGAAGTCACAGGTGACCCCAAGATTTGGGGCCTGAATAATCAGACAGCTGGAGATGTCACCATCAAAATGAGAGAAACTAAAGCTGCAGCAGGTTTGGAGGGGATGACTGGGAGTGGCTGGGCTTATGTTAAGATCAAGACATCTGTGGGTCTCCCAAGAGGTGATGTGGAGTAGACAGTTGGACATACAAGTCTGGAATTCAGAAGAGAAATCCAGCCTAGATATAAATTTGGGGATTATTAGCATAGGACTGGCATTTAAAGCCATGTGACTAGATGAGGACTATCAGGAAGCAGATGTAGCTAGAGAAGAGACATCCAAGGACTGAGCTCTGAGAAAGGCAGAAGATAAGCAGGAAAAAAATACCAGGGGGGAAGGTACACATGCATAGCCCTAGAATTGAGTATTCACGCCTACTATCTGTCATCTCAAATAGTATTGAACTCAAAATAGTAGGAATGGGTCCAGTAATCCCTAGATATAAGGTTGGGAGTGGTAAATAAGACACACTAGAAAATGAACATACATTTCCTGGCTCTTAAAGTATTGGCTGGAACTGGAAACAAAAGCTTACTAGAGTAACGCAGCTCTCCAGTGCCTAACGTATTCCTGGCAGGATTCAAATCAACATAAAACCATGTCATTCAGACCTAATTTTTATTCCCACGGAGCTGGAAGAAATGTAATAAATGCTTTCAGTTACTATAATAATAAGCCTCAATTATGGTAACAATGGTGTTTGCTGCTGTGGTGAGAGCTAATAGGCAGTCTTTAAAATGTGCCAGGCAGTGTTCTAAGTGCTTTACGCTTGTGAACTCATTAACTCTCACTGCAACTCTCTGAAATAAATAACATTATTAAGGTTTAAGAATACTGCCCAAGATCACACAGTTGTGAGTGACAGAACTTGGATTTGAACTCCAGCATTTTGACTCCAGCGGCCACTTACTTTACCATCATGCTACACTTCTTGTTAGGAAGAGCACTCGCTACTTGGCATCTGATTTCTGTAATGAGTTCTAAAAGTGAATCTATCTCTCCAGGGTGAGTTAAACCAAACAACTAACAGAATATCTGGGATTGGCATCAGAACACAGACTCAAGTTTATGTTCTTTCATTCTCTAGCCGTGTGCCCTGACTTAATAATTTAACAGCCTTGAACCTGATCTCTCCTATGCAAATTAGGATAACAATGGCACCGAATCCAACCTATCTATGAGGGTTTAGGGCACGTATATATGAAAATAGTGCTCTGAAGCACACATATGTTATTTTTCTAGCACCTGACAAATGGGAGGAAACTCTCTGGGAAGAAAATGGCTTCTGATACAATGACAGTCCCAACCCCACAAAGTGACAAGGTACCATGCTCAGTCCCACAGTGGGGAAGCCTCATTTTGTTATAGTTTTCCCCAGAGGCCAGATTTGGCCCCTTCATTATGCCTCTTCCTCCCCTTTTCTTCTTTCATAATATGTTCTCATTATCCATTATAATTCTGGCCGATTGCACCCAAGGGCCAATTACCCCCAGCTGCCTACACCCAGAAGCTAGCCTTGACAAGTCTCTGAGCTGGAACTGGGAGACACTAGTGTTAAGCTGCTTGCCTGGATTACGTGTCTTAGCGTCTTCCAGAGCAGCGAGAGCACAATTATTTCCGAGAAAGTGGAACTGTGACAAAGAGCTCCTTAACATATTAGTAATCTCTATAAAGGCTGATTTTGTGCATCAGGGAATTTCCTCTTCCTTGAAAATTTCACCTGAAGGTACTTGGTCATTGAGAAAGCTGTACACTTTGGCTGCAACGTGTAAGCAATAATATCCTCCCATTGAGGGCTGAGCTGTTTAACAAGGAACATTCAGAAGTCACTCTGCTATGTTACAAGCTGTGAAACTGACTTAGACTGGTAGCCAATGACTACACTCTCATAAATTAATTCATTTTTTATGGATGATCAGGGGGTGAAATCTGTGGAGATATATGTGAAAGCAATCAACATTGCTTAACTATCATATTTATCAGTCCTGTGACCTGTATAAATTCTATCTATTGCTCCCAAACTTACATTATGACCCTGAATGCTGCATCATTTTTTGGTATGGGATCCCATTAGGGAAACTCTTAGAAATGAAGGATAGAGCATCACTGCTACTGAAGCCACATTGACTTTTGGTATTTTCCAAGGCTGTATTCCACATGGGATGAAATCATCACCTCTGCCATCAGCACCTGTTTCAGGTCTCTTTGATACCACAATAGTTGAATTCATGCGTTTCTGAGAGCGCATCCAGAGGGATAGGAGAAGTAACACAGGAAAGAAACACTTCTTTTTCTCTCTAAAATTTGTTGGAAAAAAATTAAAACTTGAAGCAGAGCTGTTTTCTGCTTGACGCTTTGCAGTGGGCTAATATGTGCGGAGCTCTCCTTTCAGAAAAGCTCCTGAACATTGTGTTTGAGAAAAACAAATGATGCAACTATTCCAACAAAAGCTTTAAGACACCATCTGGCTCAGTTGGTGGTAAGACATTAAAGAATCCTACAAAAAAAAACAGTGTGATGAAATGCAATCTTATGAAGAGGAAAGTGGGCTGCTAAAAACTTATAAGCTCCTCTTCTGTATTAAAGAAATCAAATTATAAATAATCTTTAAAATGTTCCTGATAGATCCAATTGCCAACCTCACCATGACTGGCCAAACACATCCTTCCTCAAATACAAACTCAAGAGTGTGCTTTTAATTAGCCAGTAACAAGCAGAACGCTCTCAGGTATTTACTTGAAGGCATATCAGTAAGGGCAAAGGCAGGGTTTTAATAAAATAATTGGGAGCTTTAATACCCATTCAGATCCTTCTTTGTTTTAGGACGTATTCAGATTCAAATCTCTAAAAGACTTCGAAAATATCGTCTAGCCCTCCAGCCCCACTTTTCACCCCCACCTTCCGTTTATAAATTTACTGAGAAAAGTATGCAGTGGTCCACTTCTCGGCCATAAGACAATCTAGAGTTCTCTTAAATTCTACTCTTCATGTTTTACTTTTTAAAACAGCTTTATTGAAATATAGTTGGCATGCAACCAACTACACACAGAGTATACAATTTTATGAGTTTTAAAATATGTAAATACTAATCTAACTATCATGAAAATTAAGACAATGAAAACGTTCATCCCCCCAAAAAAGTTACTTCGTGACTCTTTGCAATCCCTCCCTTCCTCTTTGCTCTTTCCCACCTCCTCCCAAAGCAGCTACTAGTCTGTTCTCGGTCACTACAGATTCGTTTGCAATTTCTAGACTCTTATATAAATGAAATCGTACAGTATGTAATTTTTTGTCTGGCTTTTTTCACACAACATAATTATTTTGAGATTCATTCCTGCTGCATAGTTCACTCCTTTTTATTGCTGGGTAGTATTCTATTATATGGATATAGTATAATTTGTTTATCCATTCACTTATTTCCAGACATTTGGGTTCTTTCCAATTTTTCCTATTTGAAATAAAACTGCTATAAATATTTGTGTCTTTGTACGGACATATGCTTTCATTTCTCCTGGTTAAATACTTAGGAGTGAAATGATAGTCACATGATTTTATTTTTAAGAGTCTGCCCAACTATTTACCAAAGTGATTGTAGCATTTTATATTCCCACCAGGTGTGTATGAGAGTTCCAGTTTCTCCACATCCTCACCAACATTTGGTATGGTATTTTTAATTGTAGCCATTCTAATAAGTGTGTACTGGTATCTCATTATGATGAATATTCTGCCCCACCAGACCTACCTTAGTGTAATCATTGAGTTGGGAGATATCATCCCTGCAAAGACTTTGAGCATGAAACTCCCAAGGATATATAGTGCCTTCGGGGCATTTGGTCCCTCTGCTAGAAGACCTCCTGAAAGCTTCTCACTTCTCACACCACATTTACCCTTGCCTCTCAGCTGCTCCTCCCTTTGCCCGACTGATTTTCCATCTCCCAAATGGGAAAAAGCTGTATATATGGCCTGATCTTTATATTGGGCACATTTTCATATCAGCACACACAGATCCACCCCACCTTTCTTCAGAGCTGAATAATACTTCACTCTCTGAAGGCCCTTTAATGGATTTTTAAACCACTCCCTATTGATGGGCATTTCAATAGTTTCCATAATTTTGCTATTAAACATGCTTGTGCTTTTTTACCTGCATGCAAGTTCCTGTTAGGAAAGCAGGGCCCATCTGTTATTGGGATCGTTGCTGCCTTCTCCATAGAGCACTTCCTTCTCAGTTTATGTCCTTGCTTTCCCAGCCTCTCATTCCGTGCATTTTTTTACATAGAGGCACCAGTTAAATCCTCAAAATTGAGAGCTATAGTGCCACTTTGTGAGGAGCAAAAGCAGCCAGCCAAGGGGAAGCGAGTGCTCTCTGACTTGCCCTAAATCTCTGTGACCCCGACTCTACTTCCGCAAGAGGTGGTGGGCTTAGTGGGAAAGGCTTGGAGTCAGACTGAACTTACAAGTCAGCCCAGCCTCTAATTATCTTTGCCCTCTCCAGCAAGTCACTGTAATACTCTGGGACTTGCCTTACCGATTGTCAGTGGGATAACTGGGGTGGTAGTCGAATAAAGTTGGGTGTGAGGGGGATATCCCTGCAAACTTCTTAGGAGGCTGTGTTGGAAGGACATACTCAAGGAGCTCAGGGCAGCAGTTATTTCCAACTGGTACAGAATCACATTTTAACCACCACTGCAGCCTGAATCATATCTACCTACAGAAGAACATCAGTACAAAGCATTGTACCTGAAACTTGGTAGGGGTTTAATAAACATTTACTTCTTTCCCTGTATATTATAAAACTCATTTCTTTTCTATTTCTTTCATTAGCTGTTCTGTCCTAGCCATACATCTTTGGTTTGTCATGCTTCTGATAAAGGAGAATAGCATCTTCATGGGAAGTTTTCTAATATCTTTGTGATGGAAATGGTAATATCAGCCATCAATTTTTATAGAAAATCAATCCTATTACACATGCCAAAGAAATCATACTTGATCCACTATCTTCTATATCTACCACCAGTATGACTAATGAGTAACTACATTAGGACTTTATATTAAGGCTAGTGTGGGCACTCTGTCCTTGTTTGAGTGAGGAACAGCAGGTACGACAAGCAGGGTAGCCAACTCCAAGGTGTGACAAAGGTCCTTGGGTACCGTTCAGTTAAAATGAAGACTCATTTATCTCTGCATCTCCCAGCACCATGCCTGACAGAAGGGGGGGCTCAAGAAAAGATGTGTTGAGCAAATTCCCTGTCGGTCCAGTGATTAGGACTCGGCACTTTCACTGCTGCGGCCTGGGTTCAATCCCTGGTCAGGGAACTAATATTCCGCAAGCCATGCGGTGCGGCACAGAAAAAAATTAATTAATTAAATTTAAAAAAAAAAAAACACCCACGACTTGTTGAACTGAAGTGGACCTGTGATGGAGCTTTGGTAGAGCTATGATACTAATTGGAATGCTTCCACCTGTTCCTGCTTTTTCTCTCTAGTATGTGAAGGGGCCAAGAAAAACTGGAATGGGAAGCAGGCAGAAGAGAGCAGTAATGAAGAGCTCAGGGATGAACTAACGAAACACAGACTAGAAAATAATCATGCTACACTACAAGTTCTATATACATAGCAACCTATGAAAACAGACGTCCAGCTGAAAACCTACTGGTATCAACAAATCCTTGCTCGCACTCCCTCTTTCATTGTCTATGTCTTCATAAAGTTAAGTCAATGCACACACCGCGCAGCCCTACAGATGCCACGGAAACTCTCAGGACCGGGTTGCTTCATTCATCATTACGGTCATAGGAACAGCATTAGTAGCAAAATATCAATGTGGAAACGAAATGGGTGTTTGTATTCATCTAACTAAGCTCTGGCAATGCTTCTATTGGAATCCCTTTTCCCTGCAAGGAGTCTTGCTCTCATTCCCACTAACTCAGATTGCTCCTAACAGCTCTTGCTTTTCTAATTGGTCACGTTTCTTACTTCAGGGCTCATGTGGGCTTCTCATTGTCCAAGCTAATAGGTTTTTAATATTTTAACTTCTCAGCTATGTTTGTCTTACTTGGCCTCATTGCACTAAAATTAATCTTTCCTTGTGGTGTGTTTGCTGTTGTAGTGAAGGCTGAGTCAAGACCCAGGTCTCCACTCGGAGTTGAGCCAGCCCCAGGATGTGGCCTCTGGCCAAAGGAGTCCAGGTGTTTTGAATCAGCAGTGGAATGAACTGTGTTCCTGGCGTGCGACCCCCGGATCAGAATGAACTTTGGACTAATGAAGTGAGAAGGGACTGTGTCCAGCAACGTTAACCAAGCGGTGTCTGCCTCAGAGGTTGCTGTGCCTGGCTAGAGAGCCCCTCGGTGTCGCACATCTGAACACCCTCACACTTTTCTAGCTGCTATGAAAGTGATTCTCCAGGCCTCCTTCTCTGAGGCCTTTCCTAGTTTTAACTCACATGGCCTAAAGGACTGGAATGTAATAGGAAGTTGGCTACTCTCTGGAAAACCCAAAGTCTAAAAAAGGGACTAAATGTTTCCAGGCACTTGGAGATACAAAACATGGATGTAAATGGTCTTCAATGAAAAGATCACATTAAGTAGGAGCATATGCATTATGTCAAGGGTATCATTATGCCCATTTCATAGCTAATGGAACAGAGAGTCAAGAGATTAAGTGATTTTCCCAAAGATGATACAGTTAATGAGTGATCAGGCTCAGAATAAAACAGGTTTCCTAGCTGCAAAACTATATTCTCTCATCTTCTTTCCCCTTTAAAAACCTTTCCAATTTCTCTATTCTTTAATTCTGAAAACAACAGCAATACGAAACTGTAAATTAAAATACTACTTCATTGTGATAATTTTTTTTTTGTATAAGCTTTTGAAAAAAGCTCTTACTATACGTAGGATATAAACGGCTTTTGCTATATAAAAAATTGGTATGCCAGTGGTATGCCCATACCAGAGTATATAACAGACTCCATTTTAAGGGCTCCACAGACACTAACTCGCTTACTCACCACAGATTCCAGTGGAGTAGGTACTATTATTACACCACCAATGAGTGATGAAGCTGGGATTTGAACCCAGGCAGGCAAATGCCCAAGTTTGCATATTAAGTATTCTGCTTTATGCAGCTTCTTAATATTTAGTAAATAAAAACAGACACTAATGTCCCTTGCTCAGAGAAACACATTTTCTTTTCTTTCCATCCAAGCAAAAAAATGCTACTAAGATTAAAATATGATACACTATGTACAAGCTTTTCTGAATCTCTACCTACTCAAATTGTCTATAACCTACCTCTCATGAGCATTTAAAACAGATATATAGGGCTTCTCTGGTGGCGCAGTGGTTGAGAGTCCGCCTGCCGATGCAGGGGACACGGGTTCGTGCCCCGGTCCGGGAGGATCCCACATGCCGCGGAGCGGCTGGGCCCGTGAGCCACGGCCGCTGAGCCTGCACGTCCGGAGCCTGTACTCCGCAACGGGAGAGGCCGCAACAGTG
>RJWK010007523.1:37749-49773 GCA_004363435.1 Platanista minor | reverse complement strand
TATACACTTTATTTTTATTAATTTTTATTGAAGTGTAGTTGATTTACAATGTTTCAGGTGTACAGCAAAGTGATTCAGCTATATATATATACACACATATATAGGTATTGATATTTATATATTCTTTTTCAAGTTCTTTTCTGTTATAGGGTATTACAAGATATTGAATATAATTTCCTGTGCTCTACAGTAGGTCCTTGTTGTTTATCTCTTTTATATATAGTAGTGTGTAACTGTTAATCCCAAATTCCTAATTTATCCCTACCCCCCTTACCCTTTGGTAACCATAAATTTGTTTTCTATGTCTGTGAGTCTCTTTCTGTTTTGTAAATAAGTTCATTTGTATCATTTTTTTACATTCCACATATAAATGATATCATATGCTATTTGTCTTTCTTTGTCTGGCTTACTTCATTTAGTATGATAATCTCTAGGTCCATCCA
Organism: Platanista minor; assembly: GCA_004363435.1. Classification (NCBI taxonomy): domain Eukaryota; kingdom Metazoa; phylum Chordata; class Mammalia; order Artiodactyla; family Platanistidae; genus Platanista; species Platanista minor. The sequence goes on along the minus strand of RJWK010007523.1, from coordinate 49,330 downwards.
TGTTGCTGCAAATGGCATTATTTCATTCTTTTTTATAACAGTAATATTCCATTTTATATCTATATCTATATATATCTATATGTATATATCACCTCTTCTATATCCATTCATCTGTCAATGGACATTTAGGTTGCTTCCATGTCTGGGCTATTTTAAATAGTGCTGCTATGAACATTGGGGTGCATGTATCTTTTAGAATTAGAGAATTTTGTCTTTTCTGTATATATGCCCAGGAGTGTGATTGCTGGATCATATGGTAGCTCTATTTTTAGTTTGTTTTTTTTTTTGTTTTTTGGGGTTTTTTTTGCTGTACATGGGCCTCTCACTGTTGTGGCCTCTCCCGTTGCGGAGCACAGGCTCCGGACGCGCAGGCTCAGCGGCCATGGCTCACAGGCCCAGCCGCTCCGCGGCATGCGGGATCTTCCCGGACCGGGGCACGAACCCGTGTCCCCTGCATCGGCAGGCGGACTCTCAACCACTGCGCCACCAAGGAAGCCTATTTTTAGTTTTTTAAGGAACCTCCATACTGTTCTCCATAGTGTATATATGTGTTAAATCAGTCCTTCCTGGATCTTGTCGAGGTCTTCCTTCAGCCCTGGGAAAAATTCTTCTATTATTTCTTTAATTATAACCTGTTCCTTCTTTTATTTCTGGAATGGTTGTTTGCATATTACATCCCTTGGATTTATGCTCTAATTCTCTAATATTTTCCTTCATGAATTTGTCTCTCTCTCTCTCTCTCTCCTTTTTTTTTTTCTTTTTTTTTCTATGTGGTTTGAAAGGTTTCTTCCACTTGATTCTCTAGGCCATTGTTTGTCATCTCTTAGTCCTCCATACCCTGCACAGCTTTCAGTACAGATACCCAAGAGCACTAGTTAGTGCCTCTGAGTAAAAACCAGCTTATGTTCTCACTTATCTCCCAAGATAAAAGGTCTAAAGAATGCTATTTCACATTGGGAAAAAAAAACCCAGATTACCAAGAATGCATAGTAGTCATTAACTTTTATGCAGTAACAGTACAGCCTCAGACTTTATGAAACAAAACTGATAGAACTACAAGGAGGAATGGACTAGTACAGCCTGCTGGCAGTTTTTACACATCTCTCACAGACACTAAAAGGTCAATTAGGCAGAAAATAAGAATAGAGAAGGCTAGACTGATGTCATTAACGAGCAGAATCTAATACACAGACTACTGTGCACTCAACAAACAGGAGTGCACATTCTTTTCAACATAGAATATCTTTGAAAATTGACCATGCAATAGACCACAGAGATAAAACAAATCAAAAAATTAATTTGAATTCATTAATAAAATCAAAAATCAGTTGTTTAAGGAATCTAATAATGTAGAAAACTCTTGGGTGTGATTTACCAAAGAGGAGAGAGCAACAGGAGCCCAAAGAAAAAAAAAGAGGAATATACATTTTAACACAATTTATGGTGGATTGTATAATTGTTCTTGATTCTTCACCCCTTCCTAAACCAGTAAGCTTTGTCACGTAAATTTGCAGTTCCTCCTGGTAGAGTATATCCACCTCCATTCTTGATACAGGGCTGGACCATGTGACTTACTTAGGTCGATGAGCAAGAACTGACAGTGTTCCAGTTCTGAATCTGGGCCTTAAGAGGCATCACCTATTTCCACTTACCCAACTTGTACTTTTGCCATCACCATGAGAACAACATATATTGGGTAGCCAGTTGGTCCAAGGTTATGAGACATACCCTCAGATATGGAGCCAAGCCCAGCCGAGCCCAGAGATCAGCCAGTGTCCAACTGTTTTACAGGTGTGTGAGCTGGATTAAATGTTGCCTTATATCACTAAGTTTGGAGTGGTTTATTGTACAACATTATTGCAGCTATGCTAACAATAAAGTTGAAAAACTAGAAATTCAGATGATTTTTAAGAAATACATTTGGGCAAAATAGACCAAAGAAGAGGTAGAAAATTTGAATAGAGGAATTATCACAAAAGAAAAATTAATGATATTGCAAAATTCTGCCATCCTCAAATGACATGTTGCACTAAATTTTCAAATAACAGATTATTCACACTTTATACAAACTATTGCAAAACTGAAAAAAATGAGATGCTATCCAGTTCATTTTAAAGAAAGGCAATATGATGAAAACAATGCAAGACTAGAAGAAAAAGAGAAGGAAAAATCATTGACTAAGTCTAATTGAACATACATGCAAGCATCCTCAATTAAACAGGAGCCAAAAGTTATAGTTAGGAACAAAAACAGTACGTTAAAGGATCATATAGTTAGGAGCCAAAAATTAATAATAATGTTTATTAACAGTAAATACTGAGACAGGGAAAATCAAAGTATTCCTTTGTTCACACAATTTTTTCATCAATAAATGTCCCTCCTCATCTATGTTCTACCCCAAACTCAGCTGAACACTTCTTCCGTGATGACACTTAAGGATTAGTTAAATCCCTTTTTTTGTAATTTAGCTTATTAAGTGTATGTGAATACTCAAAAAAATTATAAAACTTCAAAGGTGATCACTGGGAATTATTCATCTTCTCAAAATATCTTGCAAAAAATAGACCCTCAGTAATCATTGTTTGCCAGATGCATGCAATGGGCTACTTTAAATTTCTTTCAGACAAAATTCAAAAATAAGTAGACTCATGAATAAAGATACTAAACATAATACAGACATGTTTTTCAACTCCTTGTATCTGTATAATACTTTATAATACATATTTTCTGTTCATTTTCCTAGTCAATATTTTAAGATTTGTGAGTCATGTTTTTAATCCCGATCTTACAGATGATTATATTGAGACTAATTAAACTGAAGTAATTTCCCCCTGGTATCTAATAAATAGAAAGGCTACACTTGAATTTAGGGCTTCAAACTAAGTCTCTTGTTTTCTAATATGTTAGTCTACTAAAATGAATTGAGACACAGATGTACAGAACAAACATATGGACACCAAGGGGGGAAAGTGGTGGCAGGTGGTGGTGGTGGTGTGATGAATTAGGAGATTGGGATTGACATGTATACACTGATGTGTATAAAATTGATGACTAATAAGAACCTGCTGTATAAAAAAATAAATAAAATTTTAAAAAAAGAAAGTGTTTTAATCCTGTTAAAATGCTACTTGGCACACACATCACAAATAGTAATAGAAGGTTATTAAAAACCAGAATTTTATTTTTTTATTTATTTTATTTATTTATTTTTTATACAGCAGGTTGTTATTAGTCATCAATTTTATACACATCAGTGTACACATGTCAATCCCAATCGCCCAATTCATCACACCACCACCCCCACCCCCCAGAGGCTTTCCCCCCTTGGTGTCCATACATTTGTCCTCTACATCTGTGTCTCAATTTCTGCCCTGCAAACTGATTCATCTGTACCATTTTTCTAGGTTCCACATATATGCGTTAATATACGATATTTGTTTTTCTCTTTCTGACTTACTTCACTCTGTATGACAGTCTTTAGATCCAACCACGTCTCAACAAATGACCCAATTTTGTTACTTTTTATGGCTGACTAATATTCCATTGTATATATGTACCACATGTTCTTTATCCATTGGTCTGTCGATGGGCATTTAGGTTACTTCCATGACCTGGCTATTGGAAATACTGCTGCATACTGCTGCAATGAACACTGGGGTGCATGTGTGTTTTTGAATTATGGTTTTCTCTGGGTATATGCCCAGTAGTGGGATTGCTGGATCATATGGTAATTCTATTTTTAGTTTTTTAAGGAACCTCCATACTGTTCTCCATAGTGGCTGTATCAATTTACATTCCCACCAGCAGTGCAAGAGGGTTCCCTTTTCTCCACACCCTCTCCAGCATTTATTGTTTGTAGTTTTTTTGATGATGGCTATTCTGACCGGTGTGACATGATATCCCGTTGTAGTTTTGATTTGCATTTCTTTAATGATTAATGATATTGAGCATTCATTCATATGTTTGTTGGCAATGTGTACATCTTCTTTGGAGAAATGTCTATTTAGGTCTTCTGCCCATTTTTGGATTGGGTTGTTTGTTTTTTTAATATTGAGCTGCAAGGGCTGTTTATATATTTTAGAGATTAATTCTTTGTCCATTGATTCATTTGCAAATATTTTCTCCCATTCTGAGGGTTGTCTTTTCGTCTTGTTTATGGTTTCCTTTGCTGTGCAAAAGCTTTGAAGTTTCATTAGGTCCCATTTGTTTATATTTGTTTCTATTTCCATTACTCTAGGATGTGGATCAGAAAAGATCTTGCTGTGATTTATGTCAGAGTGTTCTTCCTATGTTTTCCTCTAAGAGTTTTATAGTGTCTGGTCTTACATTTAGGTCTGTAATCCATTTTGACTTTATTTTTGTGTATGGTGTTAGGGAGTGTTCTAATTTCATTCTTTTACATGTAGCTGTCCAGTTTTCCCAGCACCACTTACTGAAGAGACTGTCTTTTCTCCATTGTATATCCCTGCCTCCTTTGTCATAGATTAGTTGACCATAGGTGCGTGGGTTTCTCTCTGGGCTTTCTATCTTGTTGCATTGATCTATGTTTCTGTTTTTGTGCCAGTACCATGTTGTCTTGATTACTGTAGCTTTGTAGTATAGTCTGAAGTCAGGGAGTCTGATTCCTCCAGCTCCATTTTTTTCCCTCAAGACTGCTTTGGCCATTCGGGGTCTTTTGTGTACCATACAAATTTTAAGATTTTTTGTTCTAGTTCTGTAAAAAATGCCATTGGTAATTTGATAGGGATTGCATTGAATCTGTAGATTGCTTTGGGTAGTATAGTCATTTTCACAATATTGATTCTTCCAATCCAAGAACACGGTATATCTCTCCATCTGTTTGTATCATCTTTAATTTCTTTCATCAGTGTCTTATAGTTTTCTGCATACAGGTCTTTTGTCTCTCTAGGTAGTTTTATTCCTAGGTATTTTATACCTTTTGTTGCAATGGTAAATGGGAGTGTTTCCTTAATTTCTCTTTCAGATTTTTCATCTTTAGTGTATAGGAATGCAAGAAATTTCTGTGCATTAATTTTGTATCCTGCAACTTTACCAAATTCATTGATTAGCTCTAGTAGCTTTCTGGTGGCATCTTTAGGATTCTCTATGTACAGTGTCATGTCATCTGCAAACAGTGACAATTTCACTTCTTCTTTTCCAATTTTATTCCTTTTATTTCTTTTTCTTCTCTGATTGTCATGGCTAGGACTTCCAAAACTATGTTGAATAATAGTGGTGAGAGGGGACATCCTTGTCTTGTTCCTGATCTTAGAGGAAATGCTTTCAGTTTTTCACCATTGAGAAAGAATGATGTTTGCTATGGGTTTGTCATATATGGCCTTTATGATGTTGAGATAATTTCCCCCAATGCCCACTTTCCAGAGAGTTTTTATCATAAATGGGTGTTGAATTTTGTCAAAAGCTTTTTCTGCATCTATTGAGATGGTCATATGGTTTTTATTCTTCAGTTTGTTAATATGGTGTATCGCATTGACTGATTTGTGTATATTGAAGAATCCTTGCATCCCTGGGATAAATCCCACTTGATCATGGTGTATGATCCTTTTAATGTGCTGTTGGTTTCTGTTTGCTAGTATTTTGTTGAGGAATTTTGCATCTATATTCATCAGTGATATTGGTCTGTAATTTTCTTTCTTTGTAGTATCTTTGTCTGCTTTTGGTATCAGGGTGATGGTGGCCTCACAGAATGAGTTTGGGAGTGTTCCTTCCTCTGCAAATTTTTGGAAGAGTTTGAGAAGGATGGGTGTTAGCTCTTCTCTAACTGTTTGATATAATTCACTTGTGAAGCCTTGTGGTCCTGGAATTTTGTTTGTTGGAAGATTTTTAATCACAGTTTCAATTTCATTACTTGTGATTGGTCTTTTCATATTTTCTCTTTCTTCCCGGTTCAGTCTTGGAAGGTTATACCTTTCCAAGAAATTGTCCATTTCTTCCAGGTTGTCCATTTCATTGGCAAAGAGGTGCTTGTAGTAGTCTCTTATGAAGCTTTGTATTTCTGCAGTGTCTGTGTTTACTCCTTTTTCATTTCTAACTTTATTGATTTGAGTTCTCTCCCTCTTTTTCTTGATGAGTCTGGCTAATGGTTTATCAATTTTGTTTATCTTCTCAATGAACCAGCTTTTAGTTTTATTGATCTTTGCTATTGTTTTCTTTGTTTCTATTTCATTTATTTCTGCTCTGATCTTTATGATTTCTTTCCTTCTGCTAACTTTGGGTTTTGTTTGTTTTTCTTTCTCTAGTTCCTTTAGGTGTAAGGTTAGATTGTTTATTTGAGATTTTTCTTGTTTCTTGGGGTAGGCTTGTATAGCTATAAACTTCCCTCTTTTAACTGCTTTTGCTGCATCTCATAGGTTTTGGATCGTTGTGTTTTCATTGTCATTTGTCTCTAGGTATTTTCTGATTTCCTCTTTGATTTCTTCAGTGATCTCTTGGCTAATTAGTAACCTATTGTTTAGCCTCCATGTGTTTGTGTTTTTTACGTTTTTTTCCCTGTATTTGATTTCTAATCTCATAGCATTGTGGTCCGAAAAGATGCTTAATATAATTTCAATTTTCTTAAATTTACTGAGGCTTGATTTGTGACCCACGATGTGATCTATACTGGAGAATGTTCCGTGTGCACTTGAGAAGAAAGTGCAATCTGCTGATTTTTGATGGAATGTGTGTTAATATCAATTAACTATCTGGTCTATTGTGTCATTTAAAGCTTCTCTTTCCTTATTTATTTTCATTTTGGATGGTATGTCCATTGGTGTAAGTGAGGTGTTAAAGTTCCCCCTATTATTGTGTTACTGTCGATTTCCTCCTTTATAGCTGTTATTAGTTGCCTTATGTATTGAGGTTCTCCTATGTTGAGTGTGTATATATTTATAATTGTTATATCTTCTTGGATTGATCCCTTGATCATTATGTAGTGTCCTTCCTTGTCTCTTGTAACATTCTTTATTTTAAAGTCTATTTTATCTGATATGAGTACTGCTACTCCAGCTTTCTTTTGATTTCCATTTGCATGGAATATCTTTTTCCATCCCCTCACTTTCAGTCTGTATGTGTCCCTAGGTCTGAAGTGGGTCTCTTATACACAGCATATATATGGGTCTTGTTTTTGTATCCGTTCAGCAAGCCTGTATCTTTTGGTTGGAGCATTTAATCCATTCATATTTAAGGTAATTATCGATAAGTATGTTCCTATGACCATTTTCTGAATTGTTTTGGGTTTGTTTTTTTAGGTCCTTTTCTTCTCTTGTGTTTCCCACTTAGAGAACTTCCTTTAGCATTTTTTGTAGCGCTGGTTTGGTGGTGCTGAATTCTCTTAGCTTTTGCTTGTCTGTAAAGCTTTTGATTTCTCCATCGAATGTGAATGAGATCCTTGCCAGGTAGAGTAATCTTGGTTGTAGATTCTTCCCTTTCATCACTTTCAGTATATCATGCCACTCCCTTCTGGTTTGTAGAGTTTCTGCTGAGAAATCAGCTGTTTACCTTATGGGAGTTCCCTTGTATTTTATTTGTCGTTTTTCCCTTGCCGCTTTCAATAATTTTTCTTTGTCTTTAATTTTTGTCAATTTGATTACTATATGTCTCAGCATGTTTCTCCTTGGGCTTATGCTGTATGCGACTCACTGCACTTGCTGGACTTGGGTGGAGTTCTGAAAAAGGCTGAGAGATGAACCAACAAGTTGTTGATGGGCAGTGCTGGGTAGAGCTGGAAAATTGGAAGGAATGCTTTTCTCCTCTCCTCTCCTCTTATCTTTCACCCCTCTTTTGTGTCCCTACTAATAACACTATAGGAAGTCAGTGGGCAAGAAGGTCTGGGAAATACAGTTTGTAGTCTCAGCGCAGAGCAGCATGGGCTTAGACGTGAGAGACAGTACATAACTAAGCAGCATGAATAAACATCCTTTCCCATGTTAGGGAAGTTTTCGACTGTAATGTCTCCAAATATTTTCTCTGGTCCTTTCTCTTCTCCTTCTGGGACCCCTATAATGTGAATATTGTTGTGTTTAATGTCGTCCCAGAGGTGTCTTAGTCTGCGTTCATTTCTTTTCATTCTTTATTCTGTTCTGCAGCAGTGAATTCCACCATTCTGTCTTCCAGGTCACTTATCCGTTCTTTTGCCTCAGTTATTCTGCTATTGATTCCTTCTAGTGTAGTTTTCATTTCAGTTATTGTATTGTTCATCTCTGTTTGTTTGTTCTTTAATTCTTCTAGGTCTTTGTTAAACATTTCTTGCCTCTTCTCGATCTTTGCCTCCATTCTTTTTCCGAGGTCCTGGATCATCTTCACTATCATTATTCTGAACTCTTTTTCTGGAAGGTTGCTTATCTCCACTTCATTTAGTTGTTTTTCTGGGGTTTTATCTTGTTCCTTCATCTGGTGCATAGCCCTCTGCCTTTTCATCTTGTCTTTCTTTCTATGAATGTGGTTTTTGTTCCACAGGCTGCAGGATTGTAGTTCTTCTTGCTTCTGCTGTCTGCCCTCTGGTGGATGAGGCTGTCTAAGAGGCTTGTGCAAGTTTCCTGATGGGAGGGACTGGTGGTGGGTAGAGCTGACTGTTGCTCTGGTGGGCCAGAATTTTATTTTAAAAAGGGAAAATTTAGAAAAATTTATGGATGTACTATGATTATATCACTGCTAATTTCATCATCTCTCACAAAAACAGTTAGTTTATAGAAGTTCAGTTTTTCTGATTGACAAGTTGAAGATTTTAATAAAAATGGTATAAATCCACAGAGTATAGCTAGAAAACGTAGATCATGAGTAGGAAAAACACTTTAATTCTGAGAAAAGGTGAAGATCAATGTTATTTGGAAAAAAAAAAATGAGGTCTTTAAACTTGGGAAATTTAAAATGATGGTAAACTGAACTGGAGAAAGCTAGTCTTAAGGAATGATCTAGAACTTAGAATATTCACATTTTCAACTTTACTAGAAATTACGGAATTCTAAGTTCCAGAAATTCGTCTTATAGGTACATAGTTTGAAGAAACTCTCCCACATGTACACAAGGAGACAATGATGTTTAACAAAATCTTTTCTTGTAACAGCAAAATACTAGCTGAAAACAAATTAAATAGCAAGAGAATGGATAAAGAAGTCACAGTACATTCATATTGTGGAATAAAGCAGTTTAATTGAATTAAGAAAAAAGGAATGATCTAATGCTCTATCACAAGGAATATAAAAGTGATTTCACCGATTTATATTCCCTATTGTCCTGTTTGTTTGTTATTCATTTTTTCTAGCTTAACTAAGACACCTTTTTTTTTTTTTTAAGTTCCCAAATACCTAATATCTTTGGTGTTTGTACAGTATATCTCATATTACATTTCACTGATGCTTAGGTCAGTGTTCTCCTGCCAGTATCCATGAGGTGTCACTGTAACATTATATTTATTTATTTATTTATTTATTTATTTTTATTATTATTATTTTTTACATCTTTATCGGAGTATAATTGCTCCACAATGGTCATTATATTTATTTTAGAATCCACGTAGCATTTCCACTCTTAGTGGTTGGCTGCAGCTTGGGCTTCTCAGAGGGATGTTCCTGGAGGCTGCTAGCTGCTCTGAGGGAGACTGCCTAGGCTGATATTGGGAGTTCTGAAAAAGGCTGAGAGCTGAACCAACAAAGTTGTTGATGGGCAATGCTGACTAGAGCTGGAAAATTGGAAGGAATGCTTTTCTCCTCTCCTCTCCTCTTATCTTTCACCTCTCTTTTGTGTCCCTACTAATAACACTATAGGACTAGTGGGCAAGAGGGTCTGGGAAATACAGTTTGTAGTCTTAGCACAGAGCAGAGTGGGCGTGGAGGTGAGAGACAGTACATAACTAAGCAGCATGAATAAATCAAGCAACAAGACCTTATAAGGAGAAGGGGGTGGCGGCTGGCATAAAAACATTATTGGTCTTTGTGTTATTTAGAAGGAGAGTAAAGATGTTGATTATCTTTAAACTTTTTAAAAGTTAAATACACATGTTGTAGTCTCTAGGGTACTGACTATAAGGACACAAATGGACTATAATTTTCAAAGTAGGTGAAGGAAAACCTGGAATGAGAGGAAATAGTCCATCAATCCAGCAGAGGGCAAGGAAGGGGAAAAAGGAGTATTACAAAGTAACATAAACAAAAAGAACAAAATAAGATATTTGAAATAAATCCAAATATATCATTAATCACAATCTCAATCAGTTTAAATGGATTAAATTCTCCAAATAAAATAGATTAAATTTTTAAAATATCTGTGTTATGCTCTTGTAGTATATAGTCCTCAAAAAATAGAGACCCAGAAAAATTAGAAATTTTAAAAAAAGAGGTAGGGGAGGGAGTAAAAGGCAAAACAAAAAGAAGGCCAATGCAAATGGGAGAAAAATCGGGTTATATGACAGGTTATATATTGGGTTCTGTTCAGTATGGATAGGAACTTAAAAACATCTAATTCCTAGCTAAACTATAATTCCAATCTGCCCTTTAGGGTCTCACAAGTTGGGTACACATTGCCTGGGGAGACAGAGATAAAGATTCCTTTAATTTTATGGATCAAAGTTCACAGCAGACAAACATTTGAATTAAGCAGAAGTGGCTGATACCCTTTCAATTCACTTCTCTCTTTTTTTATTTTTCTGAAGTTGTGTAAATAAATAATGTCGTGGCATTTTGCTCCTTAATGTGTTGTTATCCATCTGTACACAATAAGAACATTTTCTAACATAACCACAATACCATTGTCATATGTAACAAAATTAACATTGATTTCCTAATAATTATGAATAATTCTAATACCCAGTCCATATTCCAATTAACCCAGTTACCCCTTATGCATTGTGTTTCTTTTTCATTTTCTTAACTCTTTAGATCACAAAATGTTATGCTGCTCTTGTGTCCTGTCTGCAGTGAAATCATGAAAGGGCTTTCTGACCCCCAAACTTGACTTGCTTAACTTTCCTTCACTTTAATCAACAATTTCAACCAACCTGTTCTTACCTTGGAGTAAGGGAGAAAACAATCTCTAGGTTTAAAAATTCATGAAGAAGGAAGGTGTTATATGCATCCTTGTTTTTAATTTCTGTCCCATATAAGATGCTCAGAAAATGTTAGTTAAAATCAAACTATTTATACAAATGTGAGCTGTACAATTTATTATTTGCAAATCAGGTGGCTATAAGTTGATCATTTCTTGTATTTTTTTATGTTCCCTGTAGAGTATGTTTTCAAATACTTGTAAATGGATAGATACTACCCACAGATGTAGAAAACAAATTCATGGTTACCAAAGGGGAAAGGAAGGGGGAGGGATAAATTGGGAGATTGGAATTGACATATACACACTACTATATATAAAATAGATAACTAAAAAGAACCTACTGAATAGCACAGGGAACTCTACTCAATACTCTGTAATGACCTATATGGGAATAGAATGTAAAAAGGAGTGGATATATGTATATGTATAACTGATTCACTTTGATCTACAGCAGAAATTAACACAACATTGTAAATCAACTATACTCCAGTAAAAATTAATGTAAAATTTTTTTTTTTTTTTTTTTTTTTTTTTTTTT
>RJWK010007523.1:0-37649 GCA_004363435.1 Platanista minor | reverse complement strand
TTAAATTTAAAAAATGGATAGACACTGCATAAATATCAATTCCTATTTTCAGATTACTTAATATATTTAGACAAGTGTGAAGATATTTTAGAAAAATCATCACGTGTTTTCAGATCTAGTATTTTGTACTCATTCTCCACTTCTCCCATTTCCCCATCATCTTTTATTATTGGTGTTAAACTTCTTCACTGAATGAAATGACATAAAGTAAGCCATAACATTTTAATGTCTTCTACATGTTATTTAGAAATCTAGAGAGCTGTTGAAAATGTGATAACTTATATCAAGCATAAACTCTGATATGATCTTTAGCTTAATTAAAACCACAGGAACAGATCTGAAAAAATAAGCCAATTTCTAAGCAGGTATTTGGAAAGTCTACCCTGAGATCTCTGGTTACTTAGACATCCTGGAGGCAGGATTCTTCCTTCTCTAGCTCTTTTAGAAGCTAATGTTTTTATGTTAGTCCTATACATTACTATCTCCTGCAGGCTGTCAAGTGAGTTTTGCTTTTATTTATTTTTAACAAAAAATTACTTAAATAAACATAACATTCAGGATTAAAAGATTGTTTTCAATCATGTATGAAAAATCTTTATCTCTAGCATTTAGGCAGCTTGTATAGATGTTTTTTTTCCTTTGTGCCTTTGTCTTGCTTAATCAGAGAAATATAATAACTTCTTTTATTCTGTATTTTTAAGAGGCTCAACTACTGAAATCAAAAACACTTCAGAATTGCAGTATATATCTACATTTATTCAATAAATATTTATTAAGCACACGCCATTTTTTTTATTCTCAGAGGTACAGTGATTAGGGTTATTAGGGTTACCAGTGATTTCCATGTTGCCAAATCCAGGGGTCAGTTTTCAGCCTTTATCATATTGAGCTTAAGGGATGCTCTTCTCCTAGTGTTCACTTCCTCCTGCTTGGCACACTTTCTTCATGTGGCCTCCGCTCCTACCTCCGTCTCCTTTGCTGGAGGTTCCTTCCCTCATCTTCCCACCCTCCAGGGTTAGGATGCACCACATCTCAGTTTTAGACCAGATTTCTTCTCCATATACACTCATGTCTCAGGTGATTCATTCAATTCCATATCTGTATGCCCAGGGCTCCTACGTTTACATCTCCAGTTCAGCTCTCACACATGTACACCTACCTGCATATCTGATACTTTTACCTGGATGTCTAATGGGCATTTCACATTTGACATGTCCAAAATGAAGTTTCCTCCATTCAAGCCAGTTCCTCCCAAACCTGACCATGCCTCACCATATTCACTATGACCACTCCAGTCCAAACCACCGCTATTGCATTCCTGGATTATCATCTTCTTTCTTCCCTTGCCCCATCACAGTCTACACCTGGCAAAGTGAGTGATCCTTTTGAAACAAGTCACTCCTCCTTTTGAGACCCTGCAGTTACGTCCCTCGCAGAGAGACTGCTCACGGAATGGCCCCGGCACCTGTGACCTGACTCCATCTGTTCCCCTGCTGGTTCATCCTACTCCCATCACGCTTACCTCCTTGTTCTTCCATGAGTGCCAAACACTCTCCTGCCTCGGGGTCTTGTGTACCTGCTCCTCCATCTCTTTGGGCTTTCCCCTCAGTTCTTTTCAGGCCCCTGCTCCAGGGTTACCTTATGACACATGCTTTCCTGGAAACCCTATCTAAAATAGCAGCCTCCCCATCCTGTTCACTTAATCTGGTTTACTTTTCTTTAATAGAATTTAACCACCCGACATATGTTTTAATTGAGGTTTAATAACATAACAGTTTCAGGTGTACAACATAATGATCATCTGATATTTAAAAAAAATTGTTTATCAACTGTCGCCTCCTGCTAGAATGAAAGTTCCATGAAGACAGGGAATTTACCACTTTCTGGAACTTAGTTGACTTTCAAAAACTAATTTGTTGAATGAATCATATTTTCCCTCTGAAATTTCACGTTTTGAGTTCTGAAGTATTCACTCATTTAACAAAATATTTGCAACCATTCTCTTTTTTAAAATTTTTATTTATTTTATTTTTTTGGTTGTGTTGGGTCTTCATTGCTGCACGTGGGCTTTCTCTTGTTGGGGTGAGCGGGGGCTACTCTTTGTTGCAGTGTGTGGGCTTCTCATTGCGGTGGTTTCTCTTGTTGCAGAGCACGGGCTCTAGGCACATGGGCTTCAGTATTTGTGGCACGTGGGCTCAGTAGTGGTGGCTCGCGGGCTTAGCAGTTCCAGGGCATGTGGGATCTTCCCGGACCAGGGCTTGAACCAGTGCCCCCTGCATTGGCAGGTTGATTCTTAACCACTGCCCCACCAGGGAAGCCCTGCAACCATCTTCTTTATTTCATATATGGGATAGACAAATAGGAATTTCCAACTATAAATTTCATTAATTGGGAGTTGGAATTTTCTCGAATGAATAAAGAACAGTAGTTACAGTGATGTAGATCCCTTCACTGTATTTCTGCTGCTTAAAAATACTTTAAACAAATGATGGAATAGCTTTTTTGAGCCCCACCTCCACTATTTATAATTTTAAAATTTTATAAATTTTGCTGTTTCTGATTCTTGGAACCCCTTTATAAAATACACACTAATCTCTGGTGAAGCAACATCCAGTGACTTTGAGTTCAGTCTCCCCTGAGATGATCCATCCTGTCTTCAGGCAGCAGTAGCCCTTATGAAGAACAATCTCATCCTCAAGGTTCTGTGAGAAGTATCTCCTGATGACTTTCACTTATTGGTCCTAGTAATGGCCAACAGCTTCTCCTCACCCCTTCCACCTACCATGAAAACTCATCAAATGTAACACTGAAGGACATCTATCATTTGCCAAGGTTTAAATTCTGATCTTCCCTTTAGAGTGCTGACACTACACTCTCCAGTTCAGTATCAATTGTTGTCTTAATCATGACTTTTTTTTCCCCCCCGAGAGGCTGGATATTTGTCTGGGGTTACAGCACTGGGTGTCACTTGAGATACTGCAGTACAACACTAAAAAAAAGTTAACTTACTTCCTCTTCATCATTAATAGTCTCTTTCTTTAATATGGGCCATGGATTATGAACCAGGGATAAGAAAGTTGGAAAATAACTGGTCTATGTTTTTCTATCCTATTGATTAGTAAGTATACTGTCTACCCAGAGTACAGAAACAACTGCTTTACTGAAACTGAGCACCAACGTCAGCCACTAGAATTTGATATAAAACACTCAATTATTTGTCTGGACTATGGCTACAGTTTTTACACTTTATAGAATTTTAGAACTAAGAGACATCTTAGAGACAGTGTAATCTAACTCACTTATTTCCCAGATGGGGATTTGAGGAAGTTATTCTGGTTAAGCTACACTTTCATGTTTTTTTTGTTACCCAATTCTGTGCCCTCTGCTCACCTGAAAATGTACAGTCATATTACTTTCTAGTGATTGGAGGTAAAGATGAGACATAAAGTGGTCTAATTTCCAATCTTTACAGATCATGAACTCTGAAGAGATTAAATGACTTGTCCAGATTCAGAAGATTAATGTGAGGGCCTGGCCCCAGGTTTCCTTCTGGACTTGTATTCTAGGGCGCTTTCTATAAGTGGGGTTTAGATTAAATTCTTAGGTGATTAGAAAGCAGCAATTACCAGTAATCTAGAATCTTCCATTGTACTTCTGAAAAAGTGACATGAAATACTTTAAAAAGTTGACAGAGGTCTTTGGGCCAATTCTACTTTTAAAAATATATTTTGAAAATTTAAATATACCTAAAAATAGAAAGGATAG
The DNA here is from genome assembly GCA_004363435.1 of Platanista minor. Lineage (NCBI taxonomy): Eukaryota > Metazoa > Chordata > Mammalia > Artiodactyla > Platanistidae > Platanista > Platanista minor. The sequence goes on along the minus strand of RJWK010007523.1, from coordinate 33,884 downwards.
TATAATGAATGCTCACGTGCCAGGTTCAGTAATCATCATCATTTTACTTCACCTGTTTCATCCATTATTTTTTTCTTTTTTGCTGAAGTATTTTGAGACAAGTCCCAAATGTTGTGTTATTTTACTTTGACATATATTACTATGCTCTGTTAAAAAATGGACTTAAAAAATCATGAAACCATTATCACCTCTAACAAAATTAACAATTCCTTGGTGCAGTCTAATACATTCAATACTTATAATTCTCCAACTGTTTCAAAAATATCTTTTTATATTTTCTTTATTCAATTAAGGAACTCACAAGGTTCACAGCCTGCATTTGGTTAGATCTCTTAATCTAGAGTAGTTCCATACCCTCCTTGCCATTAATTTATTGAAAAAAGTTGGGTTACTTAACCTGTAGAATTTTTCATATTCTGGATTTGTCTGTCTGCTTCCTGTTGGTGACTTTTGACTTGTTACCCTATCCCCTGTATTTCCTGTAACTGAAGTGAGGAGTCAAGGCTTGAAGTGATTCAGGTTCACCTCTATTAACAAACATTTGTGGTCTTGGGTGCTTCATAGATAGCGTATGGTGTTAGTGTCTAGTTATCACACTTTTGTGATGCTGACATGGTACAATTACCCAGCAACTTTTCAACTAGCCATTTCATCTACTGATGAAAGCATTTTCATTAGGCAAAGTTGCAGTTTTCTAATTTTCTCTTTCTTGTAACTTGTTAACTGGGTGCTTTCTATGGAGAAGAACTTTCTCTCATCAACTAGGGCTCTTTAGTTACTCTGTAGTACAGAGAAGGAAGGAAAAATGCTTAATTCTTTTCTTTCTACTGTCAATTTTCAAAATAAGGAAATGTTCTAAATACAATAGTGACCAACTAGATTTTTGCTTGTGTGTGTTTTGTTTTTTAATTTTCATTTTTGTTAGTGTTTTTAGTGATAGAATGAGTTCATGAATTTTGATTAATTAATTGCAGTCACTGTTTTTAATTTGTTCTCGTATTTTGCCAATGGGATTCTTCCCTTATATTTGCTCCTCTTTGTTTATATTTGCTTCTGACATGTCCCATTAGTCTTTGACTTCCTCCTTGCTTTCTGGCATAACTTGTCACAAACCCATTTAATGCATTTTCTTCTCCAAATCTGGAATCAGAATTCTACCATAGAGCTTTGGTTCCTTTTAGTGGGAAACACTACTTAGAGACCAAAATGTGGGTACTAGGGGCACTCTTGTTTTTGGGTGGGCACTGAGCTAAGGAATATATATTTTGAACAGAAAAAACAAAACCGTACAATAATACTGGTGTTCAATAGCAATATTCAATTCAAATTTAACATCATTGAATTTTAATTTAATTTCTTTAACTTTAAACTCTTTTCTCTTACACCCATAATTTTAGTTCTTAACAACATTGACACTATTATTTGACTTCATGCATAAATGTTGGTGTGTATTTGCATGTTTGACTTCATGCATAAATGTTTGTATGTATTTGCATGTATACAAACTAGTTTCAAATTAATAATACTAATATTACTAATAAATACTGACTTAAGTTTAAGATTTATTTGAACCTGTCTGGAATTAGAATTCATTCCACTTAAGATATACTCTCAAATACTCAAAAGTCACTATATCTATAAATATAAATAAATAAATCTATTCCCTGTATTATAATGTCATGAATTTGGTATTGATAGGTCCAATTATTTCCATTTGTTTTAAGTTTGGGGGCAAAGCATGGTCTTCAGAACAGCTGCTTCAGCATCACTTGTGGACTTGTTAGAAATGTGAATTCTTGGGCCCCATTTCAGCATTTTAAAATCAGAAACTTTGGGAGTCAGGCTCTGAAGGTGATTTTTATGTACACTAAAGTTTAAGAAGCACTGATCTAGTGATAACCATTTTTATTAGATTTTTTTTGCAAATATAATACATTTGTGTACATATTAACAATCTCTTTTCTTATCTAAATGTTAGAATAGTACATATACTGTTCTGTATCTAGCCATTGGAAAAATACACTTTGCATACAAGTCATTTTGTATTTTTATCGGAATATTTTGTAGGTAAATTCCTAGAACTGAAATTGCTAGATAGATTGCTAGTAATTTTTTTTAAAGATATTATCAAATTCCTTTGCTGAGGAGTTGTACATTTTATATTCTCATCAGCTGTTTCCTATAACCTTGCCAATGGAATATGTTGTCAGACTTTTGGATGTTTGACAATCAGATATATGAAAACTTGTAGCTCGTAGCAGTATTCATTTGCATTTCCCTGAGTAAGAGCAAGTTTGAGCATCTTTGTGTACATTTAGGTGCCATTTTCATTTCTTTTGTGAATGTCTGCTCATATATTTTGCCACTTTCCTATCAGGTTGTTATTTTGTTTCTTCTCAATATGTAGGAGCTCTTAATATTTTAGGATTATTAACCTTTTAAATACAAATATATGTTCTCAGTTTATCACTTGTCTTTTAACTTTGCTTGTGTTGTTTTTGTGTCATGCCAATATTTTAAGGAAAATTAACATAATTAGATTGATCAGTATTTTATCTCATAGCCTCTAGTTTTTGAATTAGTAAGGTTATCTTCAGATCAGTTTATAAGGCAATTTTCCCGTATTTTCTTTTAGTATGTTTTTAGATTGTACATTGAAATTTTGATTTATTTGGAATTTATTCTGGTATGAAGTACTGACCTGATTTTATTTTTTTCCCAAATTTGTGTCTAGTTGTCCTAATAATTATAATAACTTTTTCCTCAGTAATTTGAGAAAGTCCTTATTTCTAATTCTTGCTCTTTTTTCCCCAGTTCATTCTTGACATTTGTCAATTCTCATTTTTCTATCCTTCCATAATTTTTCCTGCACAACTCCTGGGAATAAGGAATGTTACAATTCTTTAATTCTCTAAAGCAGTAAATTCTTTATGGAGTTACCCCTTACCTAGCTAACAGCAGATTAATAGAGTGACTTATTCTCCCTCACTCTTTTATCAAGGCAGAATCCAGGGATTGTTTGGTGATTGAAGATGGTGAGGAGTCTGGCCCTGTGCCCTTGGTGGTTGACATCATTTTGGCTCCTCTGGGTACAGGATACTGCTGTTAAGAATTAGCTCAATTTAGGCACTTTGCTTCAGGTGGCCTTAGAGATGTTTCTTAGAGCATTTCACTCCAATGGCTGAAGATTCTTATTAAAACCTTTGTGTCACACCCAAACTCAGCAAGACGTCTCACAGCATTTGTGATGCTTCATTCCACAGCCCTCATCCCTCTGTCTGCCTCAGTCTCAGGACAGAGGAGGGGTTAAATCCATACCTTTCTCCGAGACTTAGCCACTTTCAAGTTTTATTGCCCAAGCCTCCTACCTTCTGAACACATAGCCCATCTCAGAGACCATCAGCTTCACAGTCTTCAGTGAAATTAGAAACACATTTTTTTCTTTTGTATATTTGTTTTTAAGGGTATTTTACATCTTCAGGCCTTTAGAAACATATTATCTTCTCTGTTATGGGTAAGGGATTAGAGGTTGGGAAAGTAGATGCCAGCTCTATTTAGCACTTTACTAACACACTCTGTGATGAGCGTTTTCTCTCATTTATGCCTACCTTATCTTAATATACAATAGTCAATGAAACTAATTGTTAAAGGGTATATTTGGGTGAAAGACAATAAATGGTATGATTATCAAGACATATTATCATAAAATAATCTATTTTGCAACTTTTCAGCCAATGATGCTTATCGGTTAGGTCCTCCAAGCAGCGGATAGGATTAGAGATATATTTGAGGAGATGCCTTGCGGGATAAAGGAGGAGGGAGCTTTCATATAGCTTTCATGCTGCACAAGTCTTACACCTGTGAAAGACAAAAGTAAGGGGAGGATTGGGTAGGAAGAGATTCTGATTGCAGTGCAGTTGTGAAACACACTTGGCTGGCCTGATGGGAAATGCCCAAGCAAATGTTGCTCATTAGAGGAATCTTGCATGAGGAAGTAATGGTTCCGGTATCTCTGACATGCACAGTCATTGGTTGGGAGCAGTCCAAGGGCAACATGAATCATGAATCCAGTGAGTGAGGTGGTGCATTCCAAGGAGTGGCAGCTGGAGGCTGTCAATCAGCTATGTTCCCTTGCAGTAGATTCTCTTGAAGGGACATGTGACTATCTCCATGGCTGCCACTGATGTCTACTTGATGTATTTAGGCAGTTTCAAAGAGATAGTTCTACTGTGAATTTCTTTTACAATATATTAAAGCCGGTTGACAGAGTCTCCTTCGTACGGGGAGGAAAAATCCTAACAGAGATTAAATAATGGATAACTTTTTGTTGTTGGATATTCCTAAAATGTCTACTAAGAATTTTAATATTATCTCACTTTAGAGAATGTGAAAGGAGGTAAAATAACATTTTTTATTATTCAGCATTCTAATAATCATAGGCCATCTAAATATACCATTAGATAATACTATTCTAAAGTCCTATCATTTCTTTTTTCTTTTTTTTTTTTTTTCGGTACGTGGGCCTCTCACTGTTGTGGCCTCTCCCGTTGCGGAGCACAGACTCCGGACGCGCAGGCTCAGCGGCCATGGCTCTCGGGCCCAGCCGCTCCGCGGCATGTGGGATCTTCCCAGACCGGGGCACGAACACGCGTGCCCTGCATCGGCAGGCGGACTCTCAACCACTGCGCCACCAGGGAAGGCCCCTATCATTTCTTAAAGGTAAAGTAGTTGACCACTTTAGCACTTACTGAAAAGTACAAAATCGCTGACTGGATATACCTGTTTCTGATCAGTCTGTCCTTTTGACCCTTTTGATTTTGATCTACAACTGTTTTCAACTGAATCACTTGCTTCCAAAAGGACTGGAAAAACTCCTAGCCTGGGAAAAAGATCATCTGTGGTCTAATTCTGCTTTGTCACCATGTAGCTGTGTGACCTTGAGGAAATTACTTCACCCCCTTGGGCTTCAGTTTCCAAATCTATGAAATTTTGTAGGTGAAGTTGGAGGTTATGGTTAAAATGTCTCTATATTTGTTATCAAAAACTAAAATAAAGACATGGAAGCTATATTTAGGAAATGTGTGGACAGCACATATATTGGAAAATGCAATTAATATTTTACAAATCTTCCAGGATGAAATGATAGGTTACTTTCCACAAGATAAACTTTAATAAGGATAGAGTGAGTTGTTTGTTTTTTAAAAATAAACCTTTTATTTTAAGACAAGTTTTAGATTTACATAATTGTTGTGAAGATAGTACAGGGTACTTATTTATTTTTGCTTTACATAACTTATGTAAAGTTTAAAAATATTGGTGGCAATCAGTGTTGAGTGGGTGGTATTAGTGCTGAAAGGGGGCAGGGATGGGGCTAGTGGGGCAGATGGTGGAGAGACTGGACTTAACATTTTATGTGAAAAGAATTTAGGCATATTATGTGATGTGATCCCGATACCATGTGACTTTCAAAAAAAAAACCTAATAAATGCTTAAGTACATTAATAGAGACTCATGATCCAGAATAAGGGAAACAACAGTCATATTGTACTCTAACTTGGCTACACCCTATCTGGAGTTCTGGTTTTGGTTTTAAAAGGAACATTGAAATGTTTGTAGGAGATCCAAAGAAGAGGGAGCAGGGTGATGAAAGATACAGAAATTATGTAAGAGAAGAGACTGAAGGAGCTGGAGAGGTTTAGTGTGAACGAGAGAAGACTTAGCAGGGACCCACGACCAATTACTTTTTAAATTAAATTTATTTTTAAAATTGGGTAAATTATTCATACAATTAAAAATTCAAAATGATATAAAACATATATAGTGCTTCTACTCTTATTTCTACTCCTCTGTTCCCCCATCCTGTTTAGGTATGATTTTTTTTTATTAGTTTCTTTCACATCCTTTCATTGTTCCTTTAGGCAATACCAGCAAATGTACATATACAAAAGGAATCAAACTTTACATGTTATTTTGCACCTTGATTATTTTGCACCTTGATTTTTTTTTTTTTTTTTGCTTAATAATATATTTTGGAGTTCTTTCTTTATATGTATAAAGAAGGGGACTCGTTTGTTTTAAACAGCTACATAGAATTCCTTTTTGTGAAATCATCATAGTTTACTTAATCCATCCTGAAGATGAATGCTTGAGTTCTTGCCTATATTTTGTTTTTACAATGTCGTTCTTGAAAAACAAGAAAAATGAATAGCAATGTCTATTTGTCATCTCAGAGGCTTGCAGGCATATCTGTAATGCTCAGGAGTGGGGACCCTGGGTAAGAATTAACTCTGCATTTTTAATTTTGAAAGATAATGCCTAACTGCTCTCCTTGGGGTAGTCCCAGTTTGCACACCCAAGAGTGATGCACGAGAATGCGTGTTTCCACAGCCTCACCCACAGAATGTGTGCTCAAACTCTTGGATTCTTGCCCATCTGTGAAGTGAGAAATGGTATTTAAATGCAGGCTGAGTCTTCATGCATTTCTTTATGAATGGAGTAGGGTGCCTTTTCATATGTTGCCGAGCCTTTTTCCCGCTGTGAACTGTTCAGACTGGCTGCACAATTTTCTGTTGGATTGTGTCGCTGTTGTTAGTACTGAACACTCATCCTCTTGGCATTCACCCCTACGAGCTGAAAGCTGCTTGTGTGAACACCTGTGACACCTTGCCTGCAGGATTTTTCCCCGGCCATGGTGGCATGTACAGTGAGCATATGGGAAAACTCAAAAGAACCAGAAAGTTAGGGCCCTAGCAGCTTCTCTCATCCAGTAACAAACGGGAATTTGGTGTATAAAACCCGCATCTTCCTTTCCCCTTGATGGGGATAAAAGGTATATATGACGCTGTTTCCCAGAGTTTCCCAGTGGAGTGGCTCCCACAATGGTAACTGGCTTGAAAACCCACACTTTATTCCTCCCTTGCTCTGTCTACTTCCCTACTCCATTCCCAGTACTTAATGATTTCATTTCCAGAATAAACTACACATTTGATTTAGAATCCTTGCCTCAGAGTTGGCTTCTGGTGGAACCCAAGTCAAGCCAGGTTGTGAGGCCCATCTTTGAGTGCTACTCAAAATGTGGGCTGCAGATGGTTTGTGACCTGTCTGTCACCTGTCTGGTAAATTCAGAAATTGAGCTTAAAAGTTTAGAAACTTCTACAGCAATTTGATGTTGCTATGATATTTACATGTGGTGATTTTATGTTTTACACACACACACACACACACACACACACACACACACACATGTCTATGATGAATTGGAAAAAACAAAACCAAAAACACTCCACAGTTGGAGAAGGCACAACTTTAAATGATGGCACTAAGACCAGTGGATGGAAGAACAATTAGGACAATTTTGGTTAGATATGAGAGAATTTTTCTAATTGCCCACAGTACCTAAAAATGGAAAGATTTCCTGTTGGTGTCAGTCAACACTTGGGAAAGTTAAGCCCACTTGGTTGGCTGGGCTGGTGAGATTGTAAAGAATCCTTGAGTTTGAGGGCAGATCTTTCGTTTTAACAGGTTTTACTACTCTGCCTTTATGAAACTTGAACAGTAATTCACCTCTTTCTATGAAAGGAAAGATTAGTAAAAATGAAACCAATACATGGTTTGTATTCCTTAATACATGCTGACTCTCTAAAAATCATAAGGGTTTCATTTTAGTTGATCCTGTTCTGATCGTTCTGGATATATTGTGAGTTCCATTCCAACAGCCCTTCATGTTTACAAAACTGAAAAACTGGCAACTTTAGGTAGCGGGACTGAATCTTTTTTTTTTTTGACACTAAGATTTCTCAACTAGTGTTAAAATGCTAAGTGAAAAGTGTTATGAGATTTCCTGGTGCGTCACTGGATCTCAAGAACAAATAAGTCCTCTCAGTACACGATGCACTAAGGTGAAACCAGAGAGAAAGAAAACATTTGCCTTTTGCAACTTCTGAAGAGCTGTACTGTCCTTGGCTGCTCCTCTGAACCCTCAGGTCAGGGGTTTTTGCCTACCTCTACCTGAACAGAGGTCTCTCTGCTGATTAGGAAAGCTTGTGGCCAGACTGGAATAGGAAGATTAAAGTGGCACTTAGAGCTGAGCTCAATGCTGAAACCAAGGGATCACATGTCGCTGCAACCTTAAAGGGCATCCTAAAATCAACAGTAGGCAAATGTGGAGTGCTAAAGATGGGGCAATCAGGAATATTTAAAGCTTCCTTTAAAAAGTTTCAGAAAAACGTTGCCAGTGGTTCAGTCCACTCAGCCTAATATATGGATCCAAAGGGACGTTTTGGAGGACAGCGTGAGGGTCCTCCATTGTATTGTGGTGTTGAAAGGCAATGGCCCTGGACTCAGATGGCCTCAATTCAAATCCCATGTCTGCCTCTTACTAGGCCTCTTACTCAGATGGGCTCAGTTCAAATCCCATGTCTGCCTCTCAGTGTTTTTAAGGCTCAGTTTCTTCTGAAAAAGAAGAAACTTTGAGAGTATTTTAGAGAATTGTTATGAGGAATAAATAAGATAACGCATGTCAAGTGTTTATACTGTTTGCTCATAGTATCATACAATCAACATCATTAAAACCCTTCCAAGATTCCCTCCGAGCAGGAAACAGATAGAGCCTTATGTAAACGGAAGGGGTCAGCTGTGTTCGGATGGTCAAATCGGTTTGATGGTTTGGGGAGGGAGAGATATTGGGAGGGATGAAAGGAGGAAATTGGCTGGGCTAGGGCATGGGTGCACGATCCTACTCGTCCACGCTCTCCTTTCCCCACCCCTCATTGCTTTCCCCTGCACCCCTGATCCTCCTTCTCCTCAGCTGGATCTTCTTGCTTCCTCTTACCTGAGAGGTCAGGGCTTTGCCTTGAGCTTCAGAAAGGTGATGAAGAGACGAGTGACTTATTCTCTCCTCCTGAATGCTACTGAACGGATCTTTGGGAGGCTAGAGAGTTTTTCTACATTGTAATCTTAACTCCCTGTAGAAAAGTGAAGGAGGATCATATAAGGAGATTTTGGGTATGTGTGTATTAAACGGGTGGTGGTGTGGATGATGGTGGTGTTGATGGAGAATGGAAATTGAGAGCTCTGTGTGCAGCACCTTGACTGCCATTCCACCTTGATTTGGGGAGGAGGTCCAGAACCTTTTGAGGTCCTAGTGGTCAAATTCATTATATTTACATTCATCGTTATCATGGCTCTTCTGTGATCCCTGAACAATAAATGCATGAAGAGCTCTTGAACGCAATTCCTAACTGAAGTAGCTTTCGAATAGGGACTTTGTTCTCTCTGCTTCTAGCTTACTGCAGGTTGCCGGCCCTCTCTTTATTTAACTGTTTTTATTTTGTTTTCAAAAGAATGATAACACCCATCAGGGCTGCAGCTGTTCAGTTGTCCAGGGCATTTCATGTCGGGTCCCACAGGTTGAAATCCAACTTGAAATCGGTCTACCCATTAAGGCATTTGCCCTGTCCGGGTGGCATCCATCTGGAGGGAGGAAGGAAAGCCTTTTTTTTCTGCCACAAAAGTCCAGTGTGGGACAGTCTACCCCTACCCCTGTTTGGCCAGCTGATGCTTTCCCTTCTCTGAGGGTAAAACTGAAACATGCAGGATGTTGAAATGCATCACCCCGCTGGGTGCAAGCATGTGTCACATGAAGCTGCAAATCCACTAATGTGCTTTTCAACCCCTGGTACTGCCTCTCCTTTTCCTTATCTCTGAAAGGAACTATTTTTAGTTCCAGATGCCGGAGCTACTGTGATTCAAAACCTTTCAATCACTTTCTTTGGAATGCTAATGAGTCAAAACCAGAATGATTACAAAACTAGAAAGATTTTACTGAAGCAGTCATCCCTTAATATGGAGAAAACATACAAAAATAAAAGGTATATGATATCATAAAATTTTTTCTAGAATACAGGAAACATACCAGCAGTAAGGAAGTTTACTCTCACTTTTTAATGTAGAAGAATAGTTTGGAACAGTTAACAGGAATATAGTTCACCCAACACACCTATTTCTATCTGTTTCAAACTCATTCTTTCCACCTTAAGTAAACTGGGGGAGTCAGCTGTGTTAGGATGGGCACATTGGTTTGATGGTTTGGGAAGGGAGGGGTGAAAGGAGGGAATTGGCTTCTCTGGTCAGCTGCTGGGGCTTGGAGCCCTTGTGGATGAGGCTGAGGGTCATGCCCAGCAATGCACTGTGACACCAAAACACCAGGGGCGCTCTGTAACGTCTGGCTTCCTGTATGGCTTTTGTGAAGTACCCAGGTAGAGCATTTTTACTAGGTTATAAAAGTAGAATCCTTTTTACTCTAGGTAAGCTTTTTTTTTTTTTAACCTAAGAGTGGCATTTTCTATTTTTAGTAATGAACCATGTAGCCAGTAAAAACTTTACTCTTTTACCCAAAAAGGAGCATGGTTAATCCCAAAGGCTTTTTTTAGATCGGCCTGGTTAATACTTAACCTTTAATCAACCAATTCTCTAGCCAAAAAGCGGCTGCCAACCCTAGAATACTTGGCTGTTTCGCATAAAATAGCGGGATGAGTAGTGACAATTTCCCTGTCTTTCTCACTGATGCTCTCGGGTCAGCACCACACACCACAGCTCTGCTCAAAGTCGCAAGCTGTTTTGTATCCTTGCTTGGGTGGATCAAGAATAACGTAATGGAGTGTATATTCTGTGTATCTTCTCATTAACACAAATTGAAATAAAAAACAAAATCTGGTAGGGTATAATGAAACCAACACCCTCATTCAGTGCCAATGGTATTGACTTTAGAAATAATTTGGCAATATGTATCCAATGCTATTAAAAGTTCTTTACTTTTTTTGTGTGTGTGTGGTACGCGGGTCTCTCACTGTTGTGGCCCCTCCTGTTGTGGAGCACAGGCTCCGGACACGCAGGCTCAGCGGCCATGGCTCACGGGCCCAGCCGCTCCGCGGCATGTGGGATCTTCCCGGACCGGGGCACGAACCCGTGTGCCGTGCATCGGCAGGCGGACTCTCAACCACTGCGCCACCAGGGAAGCCCAGTTCTTTACTTTTTAATCCCAATTCTTTGCAAGTATTCTGAGGAAGTAATTTAAAATATGGAAAAATTGTACGTGCCAAGATATCCTATGAAATGTTGTTTTAGTAAAAAATGGATATAACCTAAATGTTGAATTAGGGCAGTGGTTAAATATATGTGTATTTGATGTAATATTATGCAGCCACTGATTCAATACATATACCATGTAAGTAAGCAGACAAAGCCACGATATATTAAGTGAAAAAGGAAGGGTACAAAATTGAATAAACAGTGTAGGTAGAACTATTTTCAAAAAGTTTTATAGAAAAATATCCTGGATTGTGGGTGATGTTTTAATATATTTTAATCATTTTATATAAGGTCATATAGAATATATGATAATAAAAGTAAAGAGTAAAAGAAATGGCCTTTGTGGAGCAGGCAGAAAAATGTCAAACCAGAAGCCTTTTGGTTATTTCAGTGTGTGGGAAGGTCACACATAAGGCTCCTCTCAGCTCCATGTGTGAGCCAGGAAGGCTAATCCTGCTGAAGGTTGTCTTGGAAATGGCCTCATCAGCACACAAAAGCAGAGAGAACCATCCTGCCTTCCAGCAAGGATTTGAGAAAGAACCAAGTCTCCTATTACAACTACTGCTCACACCTCTCTCCCCTAAGACACCATAATTCTCTCTCATCTATGTATTGGTCCAACTTATACTTTCATTATTCATTTAATTTCACTGCCTAAATTGACAAAAGACTATGACAAACTACAGAAGCTACTTTTTTATACTAGAAATGCATTTCATAGATGATTAATGTTGAACAAAATTTGGAATATATTATTTACAAAGCATACCGCAAAACCTAAACAATACCAAACCTGATATAGTGCAACTTTACAAAATGTATTTAAATTTTGGTTTATTTGAACTTTTTGCACAAGGGCTTTTATCAGCTCTTCTTTGCTTATTGTACATTGAGAAAATCCAAGTGGGTATCCCTCATTTTTAACTCAATCTTTCCTCTACCTATTCCTTTGTAGAGGAAGGATCTATATCTTATGATATAGATTTTTATATATCCAACCCATGATTACTTCCAATCAATTGTGATATTTTTATTGTTTTATAAAATAATTCCCCACACTACACATCCATATTGGTAACAAAATCAAAGAGCACACGCAACTACAGAATTCACCATGGCAATATTTATGGTAACCTGCACTGCCAAAAACCAAACTAAGAATCTCATTCCTTTTACTTCCTTGGCCCTCTTCTTCAGACATATCTAATAAAGCCTTTATCAGTGGCCACCATCTTACTGTTTTCTCTTTCACTCCTCTCTGCCCTTGAACCAGAGAAGGAAAGTGCACAGACTTCCCCTAGATTTTGCAAGACATTAGGTCATGCATGCTGCCCACAACAAAGAAGCTTCCTAGTGTGAAACCACAAAGCTAATCGTGACCTCAGCACCCCCATCTCCAGTAAAAGGAGAGGCAAGGGCCAACACCGATTCAACACCAGCCTGAGATCAAACGGTGTCCATTTCTCAAAATCAGGCATGATTTCTTTCTCTGTTCACAAGCTTCAGCCCGTGGTGGGAGAAAAACACTTTCTTCACTGCACCCATTATTATTCTCTGAACATATAACACCATAGTTAAGAAGTCCAGGTGAATTGAACTTTGCTTTAAATATCTGTTTTACAATTCAGTGCTGATTCTGAGAATTTCGGGTTCCTTTCCCAGCCCTCGCGGATCCGTGTAAGGGTCTTGTCTACACATGGCAGGATGAGGATGAACTTGATCACCAGCACCGTGCAAGGGATGATCAGTGCTATCACGTAGGCTGAAGGAAGATACCAGACGAGGCTTGAAGGACTGAGGAATCTCTTTCCGCCGTACACCAAAGTGTGGGCTGTGCACAAGATCAGGGTCAAATAACCCAGTTTGGACTATAAGCAAGAAACAAAAACATATACATTAACACTGTTTACACTGTAAGCCAATGAAGAGTATTTGTCAAAGCCACAAGCTTTTGAAACCTGTAATATTTAGAACACTGCTAAGTCCTGAAAAAGCATTAACTCTCCTTCAGGATGATCAGTATATCATTTAAAAAAAGACTATGCTAGGCTTCCCTGGTGGTGCAGTGGTTGAGAATCCACCTGCCAGTGCAGGGGACATGGGTTCTAGCCCTGGTCGGGGAAGATCCCACATGCCGTGGAGCCCGTGCACCAAAACTACTGAGTCTGTGCTCTAGAGCCCACGAGCCACAGCTACTGAGTCCATGTGCCACAGCTACTGAAGCCTGCACACCTAGAACCCGCGCTCCGCAACAAGAGAAGCCACTGCAATGAGAAGCCCGCGCGCCACAACGAAGAGTAGCCCTGTGCACCGCAACTAGAGAAAGCCCACACGGAGCAATGAAGACCAAAAAAAAAAAAGAAGAAAAACAAAGCAGCCAAATAAATAAGTAAGTAAGTAAGTAAATAAATAAATAAATAAATAAATAAAAAGACTGTGCTTGCAAATGACATGGTGGTTTCATCTTAACCTAACTGGGAAAGATTAGGTTAGGAAAGATTCCCAGGAGTAAATTCTTTTGCATTAGAATAAATAATGTACCTTCTTCTTCAATGGTAAAACTCTTTCCTGAATCACCTTTTCTGGAGGCCAGAGATGAGTAAGATACAGTATGTCCTCAAGAAGCACCACATTAGTATATGTTGCTGACTAAGAGCAGATGCTAGCTACATTCTGTTGCAATAAAGAGCAATTAGCAAACTTTACTTTTGGTTGCTTGTTTGTTTTGGCCTAAATACAAAGCTCAATGTTTATTTCTGTCTTAGTGTCTTGAATAAAGGTGTAAATATAAGAAAATGTTGATTGCATTTGGTCCCTGGGAGAAACTGCAAGGCTTCTGAAATTCAAATTGTTCTTTAAAGTTCAAAGGTGATTTCAGTTACTAATAGTCTATTCTGTTATACTGGTTCACAAGGAGCATGCATCAGAATCAACCAGAGGGCTTGTGAGAACAAACTGCTGGGCCATACCTCCAGAGTTTCTGATTCATTTAGGTCTGGGTGGGGCCTGGTGATTTGCATCTAACATGATCCCAGGTGATGCTGCCACTGCTGGTCCAGGTACCACACTTTGAAGACCACTGGTCTATAAGATTAGTTACCAGCTGCTTTTAATGAGGTATCTGGTGGTTGATGTGTGGGAAAGCCAGTTTTCCCTCTTACAGACCAGCGTTGAATCTGGTATGATGACAGTCTAGCGTATCTTGCTTTGAAGGTTTTAAAGATTATTTCATTATATGCCTTTTCATATCAATAAGTCCATATTCTAAAGTTGGTTTTCAGAAGTAGAAATTTTGTGTTTGGGTTTCTCTGCACCTTGCATCTAGTACATCTCCACACACAGAATTTAATAGTAGTTGGTGCTTTTCACTCTATACTCTTAGCTGTGGGTCTGGGGGTGGTCAGGAATCTTGGCAAGGGATGCCCTGCTAGGAAATTAAACCATTATGGAATCTGCCTTTTGGTACCAGAGTTTAGCATTTTCTAATTTGAACTTGTTTCAGTTGCTATTTTTATGAGATTGCTAGGGAAGTGATGGAGTAAAATGAAAATCTATGCAGGGCATGAGAGAAAAATGAGAATATTTGTAAAGCCAGAATCATTTTGCACTTTAAAGTAGATTAAATCGTGAAGTCTTTTACCTGGATAAATCGGAACTCTCTCCAGTTGACCGTGTTGCTAACTGATGGCAAGGAAGTGATTCCCAGGAGTACAAACAGGAAAAATCCAAGCATTCCCATAGCGACATATGAATCACTGAGCCAGGCAGTAGAAGTACTAAATGAACTTTCTTTCTTGGCTATTGCCTAAGAAAAGTTATAAGCAATTTTTTAAAATTCCATTTTTTACAAACTGCCCAAACTTTTAAGGGGATGAAAGAATACCTCTGCATGGTTTCTTTGCTCAAGGAAAATTGTATAACATTTCTTAACAATCACTGAAAATAATTACACTAAGAAAAATACACTTAGATATTATATTTTTTGATAGAAAAAGTAATTGGTTCTATTGGGACTCTATTATGATAGTTGACTCCAGGAGTTGTATAGAGAGTTTTAATTGACCCGATAAATCCTAAAACAAAATAAACATTTACTTAAACCTTCTTTACCATATGGCTTCTTGTTCCCCAAGCAAAGATTGATGTTCTCAAATGATTACATCAGGATTCTGTTTTCCTGCTTTATATGCTGATTATTTACACACATGAAATTTGAGTTCTTTCATGTTTTTTATGTTGTAATATAGCATGAAGTCTGTTGCATCACATCTTGAGAGAAATCTGGCCCCTGTAACATGACTCTTACCCGAGGACATCCCATGTATTTGTTAGGGAAATAATGTAGAGAAATCCACAGACCCAGCACTTTGAGACTGCAGTAAGATTGATCAAAATCAATTATTTCCAAACTAGAACTGATGTATAGAACTTCCTCTGGGACTGCTTTAAGACTCCCTGAGCTGATTCTCTCTGAATATTTTGACTATGCAGAATATAGTATTTGACATTTGCTCAGAATTGTTTAGTTTTCTAGTTACTGAGGACAACATCCCACAAGTCAAACACTAATGGAGTTATAACCACCCTTTTGTGAATTTGTTTACATTCCTATGACACATGTTTGGACAGTCCCCTCACTTATAAGATGGTTGGTTTTGACTTCCAAAAGGAAGTAGCGTGCATAAAAATAGAAACTTGAAAACACTTTGGCTTCCATTTATTGAAGTAACTCAAGTAGGTTCATTAAGTTTTCCTGGGCCTCCAAATCTGTTAGTTTGTCAGTATCTCAGTGAGTCCTGGGAATACAGATATGGACCCAAGTGGACCTGGGAATCTACCTTTCATTCTCAATAGGTGTATGCGATCTCAACCAGATTCAGTAAAAAACAAAACAAAACAAAACAACAAACCCCTCAAAACAAACATGAGGTGTCTAATTATAGCTACTTTAAAAAATAAAGGTGCTTAGAAGAGTGATTTTTTATAACTGTGAAGTGGAATATGATGTAGCGGGATTGCTCTTTGATTTGAAGAATAGGAGAATACAGATGAGTAGAGACTTACCTGGGCAATGGTTCTGTTGGTCAATGTCCATCGTACATAATAACGAATAGGGATCACAAGTGTGTAGAGGACATGAAGGAAGGCAAATCCCAGTGCTATCAAGCCAAGCTGTTTTCTGCAAAGCATCCAGTGGTCAAGCCAGTCTGGGAATCGGCGGTATTTTGTACCTCGGTACAGCTGCAGGATGGCCGCAATAACACCAGGGAGGTAAACCAAGGCCAGCAGTGTAAGTGCTGCTATTGGAAAGACACGATTTGGAATAGAAATAGCCAGGCGGAATGTCCTATCTTTTTTTTCATAAACATAAGGGTAGATTACTTCTCTTATTACACAGTAGAAAAAGAAGAATACACACAGAACAGCAGACAAATAGAAGGGGAACTTCCACATTGGAAATAGTTGCAGTGGGTAGTTTTCAATTTCATTGGCTGCCATGAGAGATCCTTTATCCAATGGAGTAAGTCCAAGACTACGAACAATATCCATCACTCTTTGCTTGGCTTTGCTGTCATTTCCGCAGACAAACACCTGAGTTAAAATAATTCATTTTGTATTTATTCTTTCTTTAGTAATTATTTTGGAAGTCTGTATAAGCACTGTGCAAGACAATGCCATATGGTAGTTAACTGCTTTTCAAACAAGGCTGTAGAAAGGACATATCTAACAAGATGATGGTTTAGACTTGCACATGTGTGTTGGATAGTTAGGTACCAGGGTTTTAAGTTGAGAGTGGCTGTAAGCATATCACACTGCTATGATAAGACTTGGTTCTCCACAATGCAAACAGTTTGATCTCTCTTCTGTATTCATGGGTGCCGTATCACTTATGGATTGCTTTTAATCTCAATGAATAAATGGAACCCATTTCATACAAGGTAATGGGAGTGGAAGGGATACCCATCAACAATTTAGCAGTGTTATTTTCTAGTACTGACAAGAGGGCTCCAGAGACTGACACCATTGGGTTCCATCAAGCTAAAAGCTGAGGGTACAGACAGTGCTAAATAAATCACTACAATTGGTTACCCTACTTGGCCAAGCCCAAGAAAGTTATTCATGGCACATATTAGCAGAATGAAGTGCTTTCTTTTGGAATTATGTTTTGGAATCTTTGACATAAACACGTATTAAAACATTCACTTTTTAAAGATGGAGTGTAAATTTATCATTTAATCTTACCTGCCGACTTGCATCCAGTGCCCTTGACTGGAGAGCCCAGGCTGAGATGGTGTTAAATGCTTTTACCACGTGGGCTCCCGGCACCAACTGAGCAAGGTACCCTGCATTTGATTCCGGATACTGCTTGATTTTGAGGTTGTTGCTGACGTCGACCAGTATTTTCCCATTGAGAACCTCAGTTAATTCTGTGAGAAAATTGTAATGTTCCCTGTGGATTGCTATGATTATAATGTCAGATTTCTGGGCCGCTTCTGAGTAGCTCAGGACCTCTGCACCGTTGGGCAGCAGACTGGACATCCGGGGGTTTCGACTTCCAAAAACAATAGAATAACCACATTGGAGCATTTCAAGTCCCAGTGATTGTCCAAAATCTCCAGTTCCAAAAATACATACAGTCTCTTGCTTCTCTGAAGAATTCATAGTGAGAAGTACATCTGTAGTTTTCTCCATAACTGAAAGATAATAATGCAAACACCCAACAAAATATGAATGTTCTGGGAAAAATTAATGAGAATTATATCCAGGAAACAGTGATTGACTGATGTTGTTTGAATCCTTTACTGAGTTATCTCAAGCATATTCCCTACAAAATTTGGAAGGAGTAAAAACTGTCTCATATATTCTCATATGTCTTTATTTTTCTTGAATTTTATTTTAATTTTTTTATATAGCAGGTTCTTATTAGTTATCTATTTTATACAAATTAGTGTATATATGTCTCGTATGGCTTATTAACAAAATCTTCTATTGGATAAAGAAATGCAGTAAAAACCCAAGACGCTTACTGGTTGCTGTCTTAAACTATGGACATGTATCACAATGATACTGCATTTATTGAACACTTAACAGTTCCTAAAGTTCTCAAGAGCAAAATCTGACAAAGAATGCAGTAATAAGGAAATTACAGACCAATTCATTTATCTTTAGTGATACAAAAAATCCCAAATTAACCAACAGAATTTGGCAGCCTGTTAAGAGACAGTGCACATTGATCAAATGGGATTATTCTAGGAATGTAAAGATTAGTTCTGTAAATTCAATATTAGAAAATCTTAATAGAACTCACCATATTAGAAGATTAAGGAGAAAAATATGGCCATATTTATGTATGCTAAAAGATCAAGAACCTATATGTCTCCAGAAATTTATACAACATTGTAAATGAACTATACTTCAATTTAAAAAAACCTAAAAAAATGATATTTATTCTTGACTCATATTTAAAAAGGAACAAATAGATATTTCCTTAACATACAAAGTATCTATTTAAATAGCCAAAGTATCGATCTAAATAGCCAGTTGGAAGAAAAAGTTTAATCTATACCTCACACTCCTCCCCAAGGTAAATTTAAAATATATTAAAGATTTAAATATATTTTTTTAAAAAAATGGAACTATAATAGAACTAGAAGAGGCCATGGAGAATTCTTTTATAACCTTAGAGGGGAAAGGCCCTTTTCCTATATCACAAATCCTTGAAATCATTAAAGAATAAAGGGACATGTGATTACATAAATATAAATAATACCTGCAAAGCAAAAAATCATGATAAGTCACAAGATAATCAAACTGGAAAAATATTTTTACCTTATACAAACTAATAAAAAATTTGCCGATTAGACAATAGGGTAAAGAATATGAGATGCTAGTTCATCCTAGGGAAATACGACTTTTCAATATAGTAAAAGATTTCTTAATCTTACCCAAAGTAAAAGAAATTCAGGGTAAAACTAAACTGAGATACTGTTATAAACCATGTGATTGTGTTGCTTTTTATGGTTTTGAAATTTAAAGATCTTGACGTTTTCATGATCTAATAAAATAATCTAGGATACTCTCTCCACTTTCATAGAATATTATTTCTTCTTTCGGTACTGGATTTTTCTCAAAAAATTTTCTCTTCCCAATATTTAGCATTTAGTTTAAACTTTTAGTTAATCTTTTTTTGGGTGTGTGTGTGTGTGTGTGTGTGTGTGTGTGTGTGTGTGTGTAGTCTCTTGTGTTCAGTGATACATCCTCAGTGCTAAAAAAGAGCACTGCCTGTGACGGACCAGGCACTTCTTGATAAATATTTGTGGGATCATATTAGAAGGGTGGAATGTCGGAGCTGGAGGCAGCGGTTTCCTCTGTGTGCCAGGCACAGCATGAGGTGCATGACAAGGAGGAAGCTGAGTGAGTATAGACTGAGCACTGGGAGTTAGGGAGGAGTAAGGTGAAGCAGAGAAGTGGGGGAAGGTGTGGGGGAAGGTGTTGTAAGGACATTACTTCTTCCACCCAAATGGGTTTAAAGTAAAACTTCGTAAATTTCATGTGGAATTTCAAACCAGACCTAATCACTCTTCCATTCCAGCATGGTGAATTTCATGCAGATTGTAGAGCATATGAAGATTGCACCTTTTCAATAGGATTTCAGAAATTTGCCCTTTCCATTTTAGCCCATGGAAAACACCTGTTTTTTGTTTGTTTTTCTTGAAGTATAGTTAATTTCCAATGTTGTGTTAGTTTGGGGGTAAGCAAAGTGATTCAATTATACATATATATATATATGTATATATATATTCTTTTTCAGATTCTTTTCCATTATAGGTTATTACAAGATATTGAATATAGTTCTTTGTGCTATACAGTAGGTCCTTATTGTTTACCTTTGTTATATATAGTGGTGTGTATATGGTTTTTTTAAAATAAATTTATTTATTTTATCTATTTATTTTTGGCTGTGTTGGGTCTTCGTTGCTGTGTGCGGGCTTTCTCTAGTTGCGGTGAGCGGGGGCTACTCTTTGTTGCAGTGCGCGGGCTTCTCATTGCGATGGCTTCTCCTGTTGCAGAGCATGGGCTCTAGGTGTGTGAGCTCAGTAGTTGTGGCTCACAGACTCTAGAGCGCAGGCTCAGTAGTTGTGGCACACGAGCTTAGTTGCTCCGCAGCACGTGGGATCTTCCTGGACCGGGGCTCGACCCCGTGTCCCCTGCATTGGCAGGTGGATTCTCCACCACTGCGCCACCAGGGAAGCCCAGTGGTGTGTATATGTTAATTCCAAACTCCTAATTTGTCTCCCCCGCCCCCGCTATCCCCTCCCCTTTGGTAACCATAAGTTTGTTTTCTATGTCTGTGAGTCTATTTCTGTTTTGTAAATAAGTTTATTTGTATCATTTTTTTTTAGATTCCACATATAAGTGATATCATATGATGTGTGTCTTTCTCTGTCTGACTTACTTCCCTTAGTATGATATTTGCTTTGTCCATCCATGTTGCTGCGAATGGCATTATTTCATTCTTTTTTATGACTGAGTAATGTTCCATTGTATAGATATATATACCACATCTTCTTTATCCATTGATCTGTCAATGGACATTTAGGTTGTTTCCATATTTCGGCTGTTGTAAATAGTGCTTCTGTGAACATTGGGGTGCATGTATCTTTTCAAATTAGAGGAAAGGAATTCTTACCTGAGCTTATCCAAAGGTGTGTATCTATATCAAAAGCAGACCATTCAGACATGTGTAAGTAGTCAGAAGTCATGGAGAAAAGGGACAAGAAATACAAGACTTCTCTGTACTTCCACAGGAACTCTTTGAATAATTTAATTAAGCACAACAAGTGAATAATTTTATAAACTAGCTAGTGACTGATATCCTGAACTTTATCAGAGTAGGAAATGACCTTATATGGGAAAGCACCTCGATATGATCAGGGCCTATCATATGGAAACACAGCTGTCCCTTTGAAAAACTCTTAGCAGCATCTACAAATGCAAACTAGTGTAGCAAATTATATTATATTGCTAATCAGTTAAAAACTAATTGTTATAACTCAAACCCTAAACTGCTGAATGATGCCTTAATTTTTCTACTTCGTAGAACTGGTTTGTGAGTGTATTGACAGAATACCAGTGTGCCTGGCTATTCCCTCACTTTTTCTCCATTCTTTATCCTAATAAATTATTTTTCTATCTCCTATATTGGGCTGAACATTTGCAAGCAAAATATAGATTTGACAAAGTTGCCTGTGTCCTGCAATGAAATGGATGATGTCTTAACTGACATATTATCATTTGGATTACCTTAATCATTGCAGTGAGAGAGTCCAGACTATATTTTGACCACGTGGCCCCTACATGCATCTATTCTAACCTGTCATAAACTTTTTTTTTTTTAAATGAAGATATTGGGGGCTTCCCTGGTGGCTCAGTGGTTGAGAGTCCGCCTGCCAATGCAGGGGACGCGGGTTCGTGCCCCGGTCCGGGAAGATCCCCCATGCCGCGGGGTGGCTGGGCCCGTGAGCCATGGCTGCTGAGCCTGCACGTCTGGAGCCTGTGCTCCGCAACGGGAGAGGCCACAGCAGTGATAGGCCCCAGTACCGCAAAAAAAAACAAAACAAAAAACAAAAAAACAAAACAAAAAATGAAGATATTAACTACACTACACTAGTATTTTTTGCTCCACTTACTGGCCATGTGACCTTGGATAAGTTAAACTATTTGTGTCTCAGTTTCATCAACTTTAAAATGAGAGATCGGTAGTACCTACTCTAGAGGCATTGTGAGGACCAGATGAATTAACGTATCTTAGAACAATTCCTGAGACTTAGTAAGTACTCAATAAGCTGGCTATTATTAGGAGAGTATTTAATATGCTATAATTAATTAATCAGTCTATTAATGATCTAATTAATGTAGTCTTTATATAAATTCTATAAATTAAGGGTTAATTATGCTTCTATAACTGTGATTATTGGAATAAATAAAATTTACCTGAAATAGTATTCAATAATTCTTGAGAAGCTTCTGCTTTCCCCACTTCTTTCTCATAAATAAAACCTTATATAAAATGGCTTCAGAGCATATGAATTTATCAAAACACAGCTCAAGTGTGAATTTCTCTCATTTGTAATTCTTTCACATTTTATTTTAATATTACCCCCTTAAAATGCAGCTTGGCAATCCAATATAACACATTTGGGCTGTTATCCCAAGCATTAAAATTTATTTTCCCTCTTAAGTCTTCAGAGACAAACTGAAGATACAAAAACAGTAAGGAGATATTAAAATATCACTGGTGGAGTTAATAGAAAGAAATACAGTTATTCCATTGGGCAGTTAGTTACTCCGTATCAAGTTATAGAAGTTATAAGGTTGATAATTGTGTCACACACATCTTGAGTTCCACTTCAAATCCTCCTGGTTCTATTTCCAGTCCTTGGGCAATAACTGAGTTCTGCTCTGTTTCCACTGCCTAACAGAGGCTCACTTTGGGACTCTAGGTCTTTTAGCTCTTGATCCTCGTCCTGGGCTTCTCTGATACGTGTGCCTGTTTGGCACTCAGACATGTACAGCCCATGGCCCCATCATAGACAACGGGGCACAGGACTCCATGGATAAGTGCTTCCCCTTTCATCTTCTGGAGCACAGTTCTGACACATTTCATAAGGCTCCTATGAAAGTCCCAGAGGAATCGAGTACCACTCATCTGTAACAGTGGCCGATTTAATGGGCTCTTGTCCTGTCTTTCCCATGTTCCCTGGTTTAAGCCCCTTGCCCCTCACTCCTGTTCCTTGGAATCACTGCTGTAATAAACTGTCTGCACACAAGCCTTTGTCACAGGCTCTGCTTGCAAATCAACCCAGGATAATACACTATTTTGATTATTATTATCTTTTTATGGCAGAAGAAAAATGATCAGACCTCAGGTTACAACTGGGATGATGAAATAACATGTAAAAACTTAAAAAGTTAGCTAATTCTTTGGACAAATTTGATTCAGCACTCTTGGAAAAAATACCCTGAAAATAGATGTTCATGAAAATGAGATGTATGCACACTCTAAACCACAAGGGAGATCTCACTGAGGGTGTATTTTACCGTAAGTACTAGGTAAAGAAGGAAGTTACAATCATTTCAGACTATTTGTAACTCAAAATAACTCCCATGTATAAGCATGGATTTATGGAGGTAGTAAGGTTTCTTGTTCAAAGACTTGGAAAAAAACTTTCCTAGTCCTCTTTTATTCATAGATGTAGGATGGAAGGAGTAAAGAAAATAAGAAAGGTGGTAAACAGGAAGCAGAGTTATTAAGGGAAAGTTGGGGTAAGATGGTTATGGCATAGTGGTCTCCTCTCCTTCCTTCAGCGCTTTCCAAACCTCAGTTATGTAACAGGAAGCAAAACAATACTACCCCCTGCTTTGGAAAATCTCCAGGTTTTGCCTCCTGTGGAGGCGTCTCCCAGAGAGGGAGGGCAAGACAGGCAAAGCGACCCCGCAAGAGTGTTTATATAGATTAGACATTGGCAACCAATGATGCAGATGCAAAGGTGGCAGAGACAACTGTGAGGGCCATGGTAGCAGCCACCAAGAAGCGTAAGCGTGAGTGTGTGTGTGTGTGTGTGTGTGTGTGTGTGTATTTGCGCGCACGCATGTGCGTGTGTGATGAAGTGGTACTGGTGTGGGTTATGTAGAGTCTCGCCCATCAGGTCCCTCTGTCTGCAGATCCCACCCCGGGTTCTGGGAACCTAAGGCAGCATTCCGCTGGATGTTCCCAACTAGGTATCCCATGAGGATAGTAGGGCCAGTCTGGTTTGTGCTTTTACTTCTCTCATCTCCCAGAGGTCAGAGGTCAGAGAGGCCCAGACCAGTTCTAGCTTTAGAGGATTCTAGCATATGAAAAACATGGAAATGTCCTAACGGAATACAAACATTTCACATTTTAAACGCTTGTATTTAACAAGCAAAGAAACCTTTTTATTTAAAATAATTATAGATTCACAGTAAGTTTAAAGCTAGTACAAGAGGTCCTTGTGCATCCTTTATCATTTCCTCCAGCGTTTACATTTTATATAGCTAGAGTACAATATCAAAACTGGGAAACTGATATCAGGACATTGGGTGTGCGTAATTCTCTGTCATTTTATCCCTTGTGTGGGTTCAGGTACCCACTCCTGCAATCAGGATGCAGAACTATTCCATCAATACCCCTTTATAGTCATACTTATCCCCCTCTCTGTCTCCAGCCCCAACCGCTGGAAGTCATTAATCTGTTCTCTACTCTGTAATTTTATCATTTTGAGAATGTTATATAATGAAATCACACAAAATGCAACCTTTTCATATTGGCTTTTTTTCACTTAGCATAATGCCCTTGAGATCCATCCAAGTTGGCACATATGTAAATAGTTCGTGTAAAGTTTGTTCCTTTTTAGTGTTGAGTCCATGGTATGGACTTCTTCATTTGCTAGTTTGCTACCTGAATGTCCTGTTTGGAAATGTTGCAACAGCTTTACAAAACCTGCATATTTTAAGTGCTTATACTTAACAAGTCAATGCTATTAAATGCTCAGGCACCACCTCCTGAGATTCTGAATCAATTGTTCTGAGGTAGGGCCCAGACATCTGTATTTTTTAAAAACCAGACCAAACAGATCAGTTCTAAAGAGCATCCAGAGCTGAGAACCACTGGAAATGGGAAAAGATTGGGGCATCTTTTTTGGAAAGAGATGGTGAGGAGGGAAAAGGCAGAGGGAGAACAGGCTGTGGATGAGCCTGTAGGGGGATGCAGAAACATTTCACCTGCTTTACAATTTCTTCCTCTAAGTAACCATTGGCTGGGTCTGATAGCCTAGAATTCCTACTTTTATGAAAACTGGAGGCAAAAAAAGAGTGTGTAGGCCTCCTATGGGAGAGGGTCAAGGGATGCCAGACACAAGACTTGGTAGGCTTTGCTCTACAACTCCCTTAAGGAAACTTTGATGAGTTGTCTTCCATGAGCCACAAGTTATAGTTTGATCAAATCCAGCCATGAATCTGCTACAGTCACTCCTTCATAGCATCTCTCATACGGTGCCAGACAACATCCCGTTTACGTTCGGATGAAACCAGTATTAAAGACATTCTGCCCCTTTCTCCCTTTGAGGATTCAGCTTTGAATTCTGAAGCGATTGTTCACACAAGGTTTTGAACTCCTCCTACAGTACCCTCTCCGGACATCCCCCTGCCTGCCGTCAGGGTTGTAGCACACAAGTTCAGTGATCTGGCCTGGCACCTCCAGGGAGTCAGAACACAAATGACACTTTTAAACTCTCTACGACGTGACAGGATTTTTCATTTTAATTTGATGCCTGTAAACAGGGATTTTTTTGGGTTTTTTTTGTGTGTGTGTGGTACGCGGACCTCTCACTGCTGCGGCCTCTCCCGTTGCGGAGCACAGGCTCCGGACGCGCAGGCTCAGCGGCCATGGCTCACGGGCCCAGCCGCTCCGCGGCATGTGGGATCCTCCCGGACCGGGGCACGAACCCGTGTTCCCTGCATCGGCAGGCGGACTCTCAACCACTGTGCCACCAGGGAAGCCCTAAACAGGGATTTTTAAAATTCCTTCCTTCTGTTTTATTATCCCTTCTGAATTTCAACCTGAAAGCCCTAGATGACTTGACAACACATTTGTAATGAGCTGAAGCCCATCAATCAAATATTTCTTTTAATCACCAGGCATAGGGGCAGGACGGAGTTCTGCAACTAGGCTACCCTTCCTCTGATTCAGAGCATTTGTTTTAATATATCCCAGGGACAATTGGAAAGCAAAAATTAGTAAAAAAAAAAAAAAAAAAATTCTTTTTAAAAACCTTACAATAATACATGAACCCATCCAGTTTATTCACTGAGCTATTTCTGTATTTAGTGAGATCAAGTCTTTTTAGGGAAAGCAAGCATGCTCACATTTAAGCATATATTATTTTACTAACAGGTATATATTACTGTAGCAAAATCAGAAGCTCTTGGTTTAAAAAGACCACTGATTGTAGTTTACAAAAAATGTAATGTGCCCATAATTAATGGAGTTTTCTAATTTTTTTGACAGTTCCATCTTCAGTCTATATATGTTATTTGAAAATATAATAGTACATTTCTTATTTTCACCTTGTAGTTAGAAGTAGCTCTGTCAGTAATAGCTATAGACAGACATAAATCTATCATTTAAAGCTCTTAATCTAAATAAAGAAACCACTGCAGGTTGGTTGCTGAAAAATTGATTAATTATTTCAATTGTTTTGGGAGAAAATGTTATGTATCTTATAGCACTCTAATTTACTGATGCTTAGTTTTTATGCTAGCCAATAGAATGACCCAAAAGGAAACTAATCTTAACTTGTACGGTCTGATTAAATCACAAGGGCATAACTAAATATAACCTTTACATTAATATTCTATGGGGATATATATCCACATGAATTGCTAATAAGTAAAACTAGCCATGACATGCTGCAGCTAAAATGATTCTGTCAGTAACATTTCACTGCCACCCAATGAATACCAGGAGAGCAAGGTAATGCAGAGATATATTATCTATTTTAATTGTACTTTAGGAGAAAATTTATTTATTTTAAATATTGGTTCTTTGGTGAAATTCTGGTCCAACTAAAAATCTTTTTAATACGTGTTTTTACATTTACATCTCAGCTGCATCTGTCAAGATAAATGAAGATTGTTTTATGATTCCCTGGCTAAGAATTTTATCATGTAGGTTTATTATCCCCTGTCTAGGCTAGTTAGTTCATTTGATTAAAGCTGGGGCTCATGACAGCAAGGTCAGGGATTCAGTCATGGCTGAGTTAATTTCCCTTGACCTCTGTTTGCATTCTAAATCCTGAACAGCTTATAAATCTGTCGTTCACCAAAGATTCAGCATGAGAATCAGGACCTGGATTGCCACCATCAGAAAAACAACTCTATCTCACTGACTGGGTGGCATTTGACTCGTACACAATACCTGAGCATTTGCTTATTTTCTTTTTAAGTAGTTTTTTTATCTTTAAAAATTTTTATTTATTTATTTATTTATTTTTGGCCGTGTTGGGTCTTCGTTGCTGCCCACAGGCTTTCTCTAGCTGCGGTGAGTGGAGGCTACTCTTCCTTGTGGTGCACGGGCTTCTCATTAGGGTGGCTTCACTTTGTTGTGGAGCACGGGCTCTCGGTGTGGGGACTCAGTAGCTGTGGCTAGCAGGCTCTAGAGCGCAGGCTCAGTAGTTGTGGCGCACGGGCTTAGTTGCTCCGTGGCATGTGGGATCTTCCCGGACCAGGGCTCGAACCCATGTCCCCTGCATTGGCAGGTGGTTTCTTAACCACTGTGCCACCAGGGAAGTCCTGGCAGCAAATGCTTATTGGGTAATTTGGCGATCACAAAAACCCACTTAATATTTAGTATCCATTAGTGTGTTTTGCTTTTCTCGGACTGCTGTAGTCAGAGATATTTAGGAAGTGAATTGATCATTTCAGAATTAACTTTGTTTAAATAAATTTCCTGTGAATAGTTATTTATCCTCACCTTGAGGCCACTGGGAATTACCTCAGTATTGATAACTGCCAACTCAGTTTAGAGACAGAGCTGTTTTGCTGTGGATCTGATCCCATTCCCTGGCCCCCGACCCTGCTGATGGGGTAACTCCAATCTGCTTCAAAGCATCTCCTTAGCATTTTTAGAAATCTCCTAGGGGTGGTTTACATGCCCTGTATATAGTCTCCCTTATCTTCTTCTGGGTACCGTTTTCTTCTATTTCTAAGTTGGCTCTGGAGGCAAGGACGCCCAGTGGCCAGAGTACCTCTAATGTTCGCCAAGACCCCGTGAGCTCGAGCTGCGACCCTGATCTGGCCTTTCAGCTGCTTCATTTCTTACCCCAGGAGGGAAAGTACCCTTGAAACGCCTTTCCGCTTCCTGTATTATACTCTGATATACAAGCCTGAGAGCAGTGCTGGTGGATAAATATATTTTAGTGAAAGCAGCTCCTTCTTGTAAAGTCCTAGGTATTTAATTTCAGCTCTTTTTAGTTGTGTGGTATGACCAGAGCTGGCTTGCCAGCTGAAAGTTTGAAATCAGCCATGGTGGGAGTTTTCACACCATGGAAATCAGCAAATGCTGTAATTCAGGACATTTTTTTTTTTTTTTTTTTTTTTTTTTTTTTTTTTTTTTTTTTTTTTTTGCCTTAGAGCCATTTACCAGCATACCACTGACTCGTTCTCTGTCTCTCATCGCTTTCTCCCCAAGACTCTGCCTGTGACCATGGAGATGGAGAAATAATTGGACTGACAGGATGATATACTTTCCCAATCCTGACTTTGTACTTTAAGCCTTAAAATCTCTTTCCTTAGAGGCCTTCCTTCTAGGAAGGCTCCTAGGTTCTTAATGATAATAGAATCCATGTGGCTTCCCTCCCTCAACAAATGTTCCAGACCCTCTCCACCGCACACATGGAGTTAACACGATTTTGGCTGTAAGTCTGACACCACTAGACTCTTGGTTCCCTCAGGGAGATAGATAACAGCGACCTCTTTGTGTACCATCATCCCCAAACACATATCTTCTAATTTTCCAGACATTCATTAAAAAAAAAAAAGCACAGTTTAGGATCTCAGTCGAAGATAACCATTATTAACTGCAATGAACCATTTACCAACTTGTTAATTGCTTTCTCCTCAGCCCCCTCCCGTATCTCATACCACCTAGGTCAGGGCAATTGAATAGGATGAAGAAATCATTTTAGTACTTGGGTACCGGAGAAGAAATAACTAGAAGCATGATCATTTCTATAATAAGAATGCTTTGCTGTAACTTATTAGTTCTTTTGAACTGTTCAATAGGCTTCATTTCTTATGCCATGCCTTCAGGTATTAAGGAAGGGCTCAAGTGTTTTACTTGAGTTAAACTAATTAAAACCTTTAAAAATTCAATATTCCAACTTTCATGACCTCAGTTAAATGCCTTAATCTCATTATGTCACTCTTTAAAATGAATTAATCTCCAAAGCATTATAGTTACAACTTTATTATGCACCTTACCCAGGATAGCAACATAATAGGGTTACTAAAATGAGAAGAAATACCAACGTTGCTGCAATTTCTTTATCCTTTTAAAAATAGTTATAATACTTTCCACTACTTACTTTATATGTACTGTACAGCATACAGCAATCTAATGCTTCTTCCCAAAGGGCAGGACACTTTGACCCTATTAACTAGTACAGCTCAGGGGGCATCCATGCTTATAACCTCCTATGCCCATAATGATAAGCATCTTTCAAAAATAAAAATTAGTGTTATCAACAATGTCTTGGTAGGATTGCATGTTTTTGACAGATTTATTGAACAGCCACTCTGAGCCAGGCACTGTGCTACACAAGAGGGATAAAGTGATAAACTTTAGACTGATCTTGTCCTCCAGGGGCTCCCAAGTTGGGGAAGATGTAGACACATAATCAAACTGCTGCAATACAATGTGTGAAGATGTTGCATATACAGAGTAGGGGAGCTATTCTGCCTGGGACGTAGGACAAGAAAGTTTACCAAAGTCTGTGCAAAATTGCTGCAGCCACTGCTTAATTTGGGCTCAAAACTGTTTCCACACCCTGTAAAATGAGAAGTATAGATGAAAGATGTATAATCAGTGTGGACTATTAGCCATGCCCTCCTATTCCCATGCTTCTCAGTGCTTGTGCCATCACCAGTGAAACCCTGGTTGGAACACTTGGCCCTGTGCTTGATGCCGTTTTTTTTCCTTCAATATTTGGAGCTAAGGTAAAAGAGATGTGTTCTAATAACCCCTCTCTAAGATGAGTGCTATATAGTTATATTACATTAGCTTTCTTTTTTTTCAGAATTATAGTTCCTGACTTTTCAAAATTATCCTTTGCACACATTTACCTTCCTTATAAGATGAAAAGTGAACTTAACTTCATCCTGCCATGAAGACTGATCATGTAATCTACATTTCAAAGAAACATACTTTCCTCAAAATAACTTTTCAGAAGTATGCAACCATCAAAGTTCAGTATGATAAGGCTTTTTTACACATGGCAGACTACACTCTTCTAGAACAATGTGGAGAAGCATTCAGATTAGGATGTCATGTCCTGCCTAGGTACTTAAGGTGGAAATGCTTCTTTGAGTAGAACATTGCGTATTTTTTGCAGTGATGTATTTCTGAAAGATGATCTTCATACAGTGCAAGCATTCTTTGTTCCTTTTTCCGTAATGATTTTGGAAGAACAAATTGCTTACGTATATTGGCCAAGTATGTTTTCTTACCATACATTGTTTTCAGCATTAATTATCCTTTAGTTATTTACTTAGCTTTATTCCCTCCAGTTCTGATTTCTTCTCAACAAAAGAACAAGTGTTAATTAAAATCATTTTGGAAATGACCTAAAAGTCATTCAAAATTCATGGTAGGTTGAATACATCATGTGGAACTGTTCATAGTTAACTGTCTTCATAGTTAACTGGTGACCTATTCTCTTTGGATGTGCAGAGCACAGAAGGACGTACAAAGCACAGAGACAAACAGGTGACTTCAGAGGCCTTGTAAGCTTTATTTCTATTACTTCTGGCCTAACTACAACTTCAGAAAAAATCCCACACAGAAAACTTCACTATCCACAGCCTGTCCTAGATTCTTAGAGTAAGAATTATAGGTAGATGTAGTTGCAGACACTTAACAATTGACGTCCTCTTCAGAGGACAGCCCAGAAGAAACCTACAAGTTGCCCTGGCAAGTCTTCAAGTTTGAAAGGTGATTTTATATATATATATATATATATATATATATATATATATATATTTGCTAGCAGATTATTAACTTTGTAAAGATTTTAAAAGGAAATAATTTTTAAATAGCAGTTGACAAAAGATGCAAATGACTTATAAAGATAACTGGATGGTGAGGATCATGAAACACTGGATGTGTTTCTAAGGGTGACTTCAGAATCAACTACTCAGGAAACTTTAAAAAGAGAATCTACACTCTTGTAATAATGTCATGAATAGTGGTAGAGTGATGTGAGGTGGCCCTTCAGGAGATGAGGAAAATGTAGAGTGACTGTTCAGGATTTCTTCCATTTTGGAATTCTATGACAAATGAATCTATTTTTCTTAAAACTGCTCAGAACAAGGCTCAAGGCTTAAGGTCTTCAATGTATGAACAGGCTTATAGAAACGTATTTGGTTACTTCTAACAACAGTTAGCAAGCTTAAGCAAGGCAGGAATCTGAAAATCTTTCTCAAGTTAGGGGTCAGGCCTCGAACATGCTGGTTTCTGAACCTTAAGTTGCCATGTGAACTTCAGCAGCACCATAAATGTTGCCACATGGACAGAGTGCTGTGACCCAATTTCTCCATACACGTGTTCCATTTCCTATACAACTCTGAAGCCTGATAAATAGGGTGTGCTTCATCCTGCTTTCTGCGTTGGCAGTGTTTGCCATGCAGGTAGAATACAGGCAGGTAGAATTTCATACCGTGCTAAATCAAAGCATTCTGAAAAACTCAGGGCCTTGCAAAAAAAGTTACTGCTTCAAATAAATGTGCCATTTTACAAAATTACACCTACTGTATCAGAAAATAATGTTCTTTCATATGAGTGACATTTATATGACTGCCATTTATAGAGAATAGGACATTCTCATACAGCAAGGCTGAAGAATTGGTTTGGAAAGCTGAGAGTATTCTCTGAATGATAAATGTGGTACAAGTCTAGATACTCGGTGGGGAAAGACTATCTCTCCACAGCTGGGTAGTTTTCCTATAAAAGTGAAACCTGCATTATTATGAAGAAAGTAATTACCTGGTTACACTTATAGCATTGATGAAATTTTCAGTGTATTTCAAACCTGCAAACATCTTTAGTCATGTGTTTTCACCTTGTTAGAGTTGGATTTTGTGGCTGCTCTGGTCCAGGAGCCTTTTATTTTACATGTGTGGAAACTGAGGCTGAGGTACTGAACTTCTAATTAGAACTAGGAATAGAATTCCCCCAGTCCACCCCTGCCCTAGTCTCCATCCAATTCACCTTCCCTTACACCAGTCATCTTTTAAAGAAAGTTTCTAAATTACTATCCAGAGGGAAAAACTACCTTCCAGCTGCCTCTGGACAAACAGGGAACCAAAGTCTTTATTTACTCTAAACAATTACATTCTAAACAATAATTCTCTGGAAAAGCAATTAATCACTAAACTGCACAAGGA
Source organism: Platanista minor (assembly GCA_004363435.1). Lineage (NCBI taxonomy): Eukaryota > Metazoa > Chordata > Mammalia > Artiodactyla > Platanistidae > Platanista > Platanista minor. The sequence goes on along the minus strand of RJWK010007523.1, from coordinate 1,556 downwards.
CATTGGAATCAAGATCAACGATGGAAGCGGTTGCAGATCTCAGGACACATTTTCGGCTCTTGGTCAAGAAGCGGACTCAGATCTAGATTGCCTTTATCCAGAAGTAAGATACAGAGAGGAATCCAAACCTCCAAGTCTTCTCCTTCGGTCTCGTCTGCACCCCGGGGATGAAAGTCTAGGGAGCAGGCCACTTGTTGAATTGCTTAACTCATCTTCCCAGGGTGAGCAGGTTTGCGGAGCGGGGTCCTGGAAGCAGGGGTTCGAGGTGGGCGGAAGCTGATAAGGGAGGGGAGCCCTGTGGCGAAAGATACAAGGCGAAGGCCAGTAGCAATGTGACCCACCTGCGGGAGGGGTGTTTCCCAGGCAGCTGTGGTCCAGCGTGGCTGCCGCGGGGCGCGCTGAGTGCCGGGCCGAGAGGGGACGCTGTGTGGCGTTCAGGCTCGGGGCTGCGGTTCGCCGCTCTCGTCGGTATAAGAAGCCGGAGAGCGGAGGGAGGGCCCACTAGATTGCGCAAGAGAAGCGGTGAAGAAAGCAAGCGTTTCCAGGAACTGTTCAAGCTGGGAATCCCGGGCAGCTGGAAAGACCAGAAATTCCGGTGCTGCCACTGCCGCTATTGCTTCAGATGTTGCTGCTGATCTCTGGCCAGCGGGGGTTTTTTAAGCGTTTTCCCCAAACCCCTTGGGATATGTGCATCCCAGGCAGATTGAGGCTTGGAGAGGCTGAGGAGGACCCCTTTCCTAAGGAGCCAGAGGGGCCGCTCTGAAGAGCTGAGAAAACACCACCTGATTTAGGCAACACCACCTGATTTAGGCATTAGGCATTTCCCCCTGTGCCATAGTGTCTTAATTCAGAGGTGACATCTTTCCCCTGTGCCTGGAAACCCTCTTTTTTTTCCAGGGAGGGGGGTCACAGCCTGGATGATCTTGAATTTGGAGGTCTTAATTGAGATAGATTAAATGGTTCAAAAGAAACGAACCAAGTGAAAGAGAGGAATGATGATACCTTAATACACAATAATATATATTGGACTGATAGTCTTTCTACTTAGGAAGAGCTCAAAAAACACAGCCATGGTGGTTTAAGATTTAACTAACCATGATAATCTATGGGACAGAGCACTCCTGCACTCCTGTGCTCTGTGGTCTAGAGCCCAGAGTTTTCCCAGTCTGTCTCTCACCCAGTCACCAGGTCTTAATGGCACGCTTGCCAAGGCCCAGATGTTCAGCTGCGTGGGAGTCCTGTTCCCTGCACTTTTGAGCCAAACCCCCTTTTGCCTGGATTGCAACTCTCCCCAGAGCATCTCATGGAGTCAGCTCAGATCCCATGTCTTCCAAGAGGTCTTCTCTGAGCCACTTGTTACAATTAATCTTTTCTTTATCCACACGGGTGTAGTTCATTCTTCTACTACAGAAGTTAGAACAATTTGTCTCTTAAGAAAGTTATTGTGTATCTCCTCTCCTGGTCTGCAAGCTTCGAGGATTGATACCCTATCCTTTTCAGCCTGGAATTCTCCACCACACCTAGCACAGTAGTTGGTATATAATAAGGTACTATAC
>RJWK010007522.1:0-49672 GCA_004363435.1 Platanista minor | reverse complement strand
AGGGTAAGCTGTGATAAAGTGAGAGAGTGGCATGGACATACGTACACTACCAAACGTAAAATAGATAGCTAGTGGGAAGCAGCCGCATAGCACAGGGAGATCAGCTCGGTGCTTTGTGATCACCTGGATGGGTGGGGTGGGGAGGGTGGGAGGGAGGGAGACGCAAGAGGGAGGAGATATGGGAACATATGTATATGTATAATTGATTCACTTTGTTATAAAGCAGAAACTAACACCATTAAATAAAAAAAAAATCAATAGGAGTTATATACAATAATAATATACCACACTTTTTAAAATTCAAAAGAAATTAACAGCAATGCATAGAACAATTCAAATTTCCAAAAATTATACTCATTAGTAATTAATGGGTATGCAAAATATTTTTTAATTCTATGCTATTTTGCCCTATCAGATTGGCAAAAATAATTTTAAAATAAAACAGTAATTTTAAATGATGGCAAATGTTTACACCATAAAATGGACATTCTCATACACTTTTGAGGAGAATGCAATGGATACAAACTTTCCAAATAGCAATTTGGAAATATCCATATGGAGTTTTTGCCCAGTAATTATACTTTTGCAAATTTATCCTAAAAAAATAATCACATGGACAGAGATTTATGTTCAGGAATGTTAATTGTGCTTTATTTATAATGATGAAAAACTGGACCCAGTCTAAAAGGAGAAGGGTTAAATTTATTATGGCATATATTGACTATAAAATGAAATATAAGTAATATAATAGAGCTATGAAAAATCATGTTTCATAAGACTACATAACAGACTGCTGAGAATATGTTACACAATGTAGGGCATGGAATTTTGTGTAAAGACCAAATACACAGACACACAACCACATGAATTGGAAAGAAAGACACCGAAAGATAAACAATGGCTCTTTCTGAGTAGTTAGAGCACAGGTGACTTTCATTTTCTTCCAATAGTTATCCATATTCTCTAAATTTTCTAAAATAAATATATATTAAATATATATTTAAAACACTGTCGTAAGTTAATAACTAATCAGTGCTTACTCTGTGCCAGGCCCTACTCAAAGTACCTCGTGTGTATTATCTCATTTAACTCTCTCAACAAATCAGCGAGTTAGATAATGAGTGCTATTATCCTCATTTTACCAATTAAAAACTAAAGCCAAAGGAGGGTAAGTAACTTACCCAAGGTCACAGAGTAGTTAGTGGTAAAGCCAGCAGACTGTAAGTGGTAAAGTGGGTAAACTCAGGCCCTATGATTGCAAAGCCCACACACACAGTTACATCAATCTACATCAATGATTGTCAAACATTCTGGTCTCGGATCCCTTTACACTTTTAAAGATTATTGAAGCCCCCAAAGAGCTTCTGTTTAGTTGGTTACCTCTACTGATATGTCTATTAATGTCTACCATATTCAAAATGAGAATTTTTAAAATTCATCTAAAAATAGCAGTGACAACCCATCACATGTTAACATAAATAATAAAATTCTACTTCCAAAACAAAAAAAGACTGTAGTAAGAAGACTGGTATTATTTTATCTTTTTGCAAATCTCTTAACGTTGGCTTAACAGAAAAGAACTGAATACCCATTGCATTTAATTTATTGCAAATTACATGTCATTTGATCTCTGGGAAACTCCGCTCTAGACTCACGAGAGAATAAAGAGTAAAAATGGCAAATATAATGGTATGGACCTTGTGAACCCCTAGATAAGAGTTTTGGGTACCTCCACGGATCCTGGAACCACACCTTGAGAATCAGTAGTCTACACTGAGTTTTAAAAAAGAAAAAAAAGGATAAATTGACTAAATAGTGTTTATTGTGCATTGAACGTTTATTATCACTTCAGACTCTCAAAAGGCACCAGCACAATAGTTCATGAGGAAGAAGGATTCACTAGCCCAGAGCAAAATTATCTTCTAAGATCCAGTTGCCTCCAACCCATTGGTTGAGCGGAAACCAAAATTTGGATCAGAATAGAGCTGTGGAATTCTGTTAGCCTTGGACACATCAGATCAAAAGAGGCAGGAGACTGGGCATGCCCAGCAGAGAGAACCAGCTCCAAGGAGCCCACCCTGCTCCAGACAACCAGAGGAAATTCATGTGAAAAGCCAGATCACTGCATCAGGAGTAAGCTGTAACAAGTCATCAGTTCATTCATTCATTCAGTGGACATTTCTTAACCGACCACTAGTTAGGGCATTGTGCTAGACGCTGAGACTACAAAGGGGAGAGGAAAACAATCTCCTACTCATGGCTCAATTCCTAGTGACAAACACGGTACCTCCCACATGATAGGTGCTCAATAAATGCTGAGGAGAGATGGATGGGCGGACATATGGATGGATGGATGGATGGATGGAGAAGTGGCCCAGTAATTGCTCTCAAGTAGCTCACAGTCTATTGAAGGAGACAGACATATAAACAAAGAATTGCAATGCCTTGTAGCCAGTGCTCGAACTGAGGTGTGCAAACAGGTATTCAACAAAATGTGATTTCCAGCACTTGTACTTCAAATTCCAAAAGCAATCAAGGCTGTAAATATTCTTGAAGTTGGGGTATAAATAGGATGAAAAATTTTTTGGTGCTGTGTGGGCAGAAGCAACATAAAATTCTCAGTCTAAAAATAGTTGGCTTTGTTGTGGCTCTGTTTCTGTTTTATTTTGTTTAATAAAAAGTAAAATCAGTTCTCTTGCATTACTAGGTATAAGAAAGGATTTGCCAACTGTAAATAAAATCTAACGAGCTCAAATGCTCACCGTGTAACACTCTTCACACCAAACTCTCCAATGTACCTCACCCAGAAACCAGAACAGCTCAAGGGTGGCCCATTAAATAACTTATCTTGAGCTACGACCAAAAGCAGAAGCTCTCCAGCCCACTGAAGCAAGGGAGGAAAAAAGAGTCTAGAGCCATCTGAACTCATAGATAACCCATGGGGCTTTGCTCCCCTGTGTATGGATCATCAGTGGTGTTGTGCTGCCACATTCCAGAACCTTCTCTGGCCTGCCCCACCAGGAGACGTACACAAGATGTTTATGTAATGGATTCAGTGCGATGCTAATAGGAGTTGTGTTTTCAGTGCCTTGTAAGATCAAGCAAAACTATGACAAATAAATACAGAGCTGATTATCGACTGAAACAAGGAAAAACAACTGCCCCAGCCAATCTGGTTTCTCAGATTTGAAAGCTTTATTAAAGTCCATGAGGACGTCTACCAAACACAGAATACAGTCTATTAAAAAAATTTTTTAAAGAGAGAGAGAAGGAGATTCCAATGATTGAGAGCAAGACAATGGAGATCAAAATATGCCCCCAAGTGACACAGTCATGGGCAAAGCATCATGCACTTCATACTCTGTGTCTTTATAAAGAAGGCCAGGCTATATCTCAGCGAAGACGACCACAAACTAGATGGCCCCTCTGCTTCCATCATACCCTTCAGGCATGACCACAGGTCCCAAATCTCAGCCTCTTAAGAGTTTAAGAGAGAACCTGGCATCCCATATGGCAGGGAGGGAAGGAAGAAGAAAAAGAAGGAATGAAGGAATTCTTTTCTATGCAAAATTTGAAAATCAAAGAGATTTTTCCCCTTTGGGGTGAACTTTGTCAGCTCTCTTTCCCAGGGTAAATTTCATCTCTGCTAATCTCATAGGCTAATATTAAAATTAAATATGGCATAGTGCTTCATATAACATTTCTCTCTCTGTGGTGATTCTCAAGACTGTATATTTACCTAAGGAACTCCCACTGGAGTTTCACATTGGACCAGGTCTAACAGCCCAAGAAAAGGGGATTACTACTATTTACATATGACTTAATCACACATGCAAACTGCCTGTCCTTTAAGTATAACTTACTTTAGGCAGATGGGCACAGAGTAAGCCATCAGCTCCAAGATCTAAGAAAGATGCTTTCAATTAACTAAAGCTGTAGCACGGTAAATGATACCTTGGGAACCTCAAAGAGAAACTGCATCTTCCGAAGAGCCCCATTTATGGGAAGTGGGAGCATAATTTAGGCACTAGAAACACGCGGCTCAAAATAATTAAAGGAGAAAATGGGCTTGCAAAATAGGTTTGCTTCAGATCTGCTTCCCAGCTTTGACATGCTTTATTAGACCTAATTGAAATTGTGGGTAGATACTCGAGGAAAAAGTTTCCTAGAAGAGATAGGAAACCACATTAAATTAGAAAGGATTTAAGTATTTTCCTTTGTATAGAACTCTCTGGTTTATATACAAAATCTGCAATAGTGAAATTGCAATTCTTGGAGCACTGAGTTCTAGAATGGAGGCGGGGAAATAAGACTAAGTGGCCCATCCAATTAGCAAGAACAGTGCAGCAATAAATAAATAATTTTAAAAGAGAGAAAGGAAGCAAAACTTTAGAACCAATAAAAAGATCACTGGCTGTCAGGGATTCAGAGTAAGAGAGGGTAGAATAGGTGGAACACAGGTGAAACTATTCTGCATGAGACTGTCATGGTGGATACAGGGCATTAGACTTTTGTCAAAACCCACAAAATGTACACCACAAAGAGGGAAGCCTAATTCAACAATGGACTTTAGTTAATTAAATGTATCAATATTGGTTCATCAATGGTAAAATAGTTACTATGCTAATGCAAGATATTACAACAGGGGCCACTGTGCAGGTGATGTATACAGGAGCTCAGTATTCTCTGCTCCATCTTTCTGGGAGCCAAAAACTGCCCTAAAAAATAGTCTATTACTTTTTCTTAAAAGGAGCAGGTGGGGGCTTCCCTGGTGGCGCAGTGGTTGAGAGTCCGCCTGCTGATGCAGGGGACGCGGGTTCGTGCCCCGGTCCGGGAAGATCCCACATGCCGCGGAGCGGCTGGGCCCATGAGCCATGGCCGCCGAGCCTGCATGTCTGGAGCCTGTGCTCTGCAATGGGAGAGGCCATGGCAGTGAGAGGCCCGCATAAAGCAAAAAAAAAAAAAAAAAAAGAAAGAAACACCAAGGAGAGAAGTTTTAGTTCATGTGGTCACAAATCACTCCCTTGTACCACCCTGTCATTGACAGCCTCCTGGATCTCACCCCAGGAGGTACCCTGTCTCTCCCAACTTCTCCCTTTTTCTGCAATTCTTCCTTGTTTTCTTGCAGAGGGTTTTTTTAAGTCCTCCATGGAGGTCAATTTCTTTTCTGGGAAATCCCTGCTTTCCCTAAGAGACGTGTTTATGTGCTTGTGTGTGTGTGTGTGTGCATCTGTGTTTTGCATCACAAAGCTTTTTCTTTGTCTTACAAAGAAAATGCTGGGCTTTTTGGGAGATTTGTCTTTCTCTGTCTGACTTATTTCACTTAGTATGATAATCTCTAGGTCCATCCATGTCCTGGGCTTTATTTGGGAGATTCCTTCTTGGCTGGGTCCCAGCCGGTTCCCAGACAGGAGAAGGCAGTGGGCTCTAAATGAGTTCAAAGTGAATTTAAAAGAGCATCTACACGTCCTCGGCGCCTTCTGCGCCTGCCTGAGCTGGGGCGGAGTTCATCCCTAGCAGCAGGCATGGCACTGCAGGATGGGCCTGTTTGTGTTTTTGTAGTATTAGGAAGCATTCGGTCTTCCCTGGAATTGCTTACAATCCGAGAGTTAACCCAGATTAGCCTCTTTCTCTATTTCCAATCATCCCCCACTCCATTTCCTTCTCCCAATAAAAGTGTTTTCTCACTTCATCTTCGTACTTACAAGAGCCGATCACCCTGTACACACACAAATCACCCAGCATTCCAACACCAGTCTGAAGAACAAACTTCAAATGGGAAAAATACCAGTTACCTGAATGTTTCTTTCCTCCTAATTATTATTATATTGTTATTATTCCTCAACCTTTTCTGCTAACTTTTTGGGATTCAGATATAACCTGCACCATCCTGACAAAGCATCACCTGCTCAGTTGATGAACATTGAGTGTCTGGTCCACACCCACACCTGAAGCACTGGTGGAGCTCACGGCACCGGGGTCCCCGTCTCATAAGCTCCCTTACCCACTGATGTATCCTAGTCCTGAGGACCTCATCTCCCTAACACTTTCCTGAGCTATTTGAGATTACACCCACGCCCACACCCCGGTAACTCACCCCACACCCCAGCCCCGGCAGGTTCTATCTCCTTGGTAGCACTTCCCATATTTGTAATTTTTTAAAACGTTGTGTAATAGCTGACACTTCTGCTACCAAGTGCTCCCCTCGAGGGAAGTGTCCATGCCTTCCTAGCCCGTGCTGTGTCCACATCCGGGTTCCCAGTACTTTGCAAACACGTGATGGATGAAGAAGTAAACACTGAATGTGCCATCTGGTTTCTCCCACCCACTGTAAAGCCTGGCTTTATTCAAAACTGCCCCAGACAGAATTCAAAGTTACAGAATATTACAAAGATTTCATCATAGCCCTGGCAATCAGCAGAACCCTGGCTTCAAAAATCTGTCTTTTGATTCAATTCAGAATGTTTGGTTCTGTATATAAAACATCCACACTTTTTTTTTCCTAAGATGAATGTTACCCTCATTCTTGGTCTAAAACTGTTGCCAGGAGCAAAGTTAACTGTAAGTGCCCTGCTACACAAAGACATCTAGTGCTTGCCTGAGAAACAGAGGGAATCTTTCACCCAGGAGGCAGAAAAGAGAATCTTGCCTGGGAGAAAAATTACACACAGATAGTCCTAGCAACACGTGTGAAGATCTACGTCTTTTCTGGTGGGTGCCTGAAGAGCAGGGCGGCCACAGCTGGGCCATGGGAGCTGAGAGCACCCACTCAGCCAAACTTGACCCGAGGCTAGTCCTGGGGTCGAGGGGTGGAGCTGGGGGAAGCCGGGGACAGAGCAGGAGGGACGGGACAGGGCAGGACAGTTTATCAGTTGATAGACTGATAAAGGAAAAGCTAAAGTTGCTATATTTTTAAATAAATAAGATACAGAAGATTATAAGTCAGTAAGAAGGTTAATTTGAGAGTCTATTTTGAATATCAAAGCTGTGCCCTGTAGTTTAAACTAGACGTTGCCTGCCGGTCGATGCTTAACTAAATTATAGGTCCCGTCTTGGACTTAAGAGTCAAAGCCACAAAATTAAAATTCTACCACAGTACGTGCCGCAGCTTCTGAAGAGGGCCTCTGGAACCGAAGCGTCAGGGCTGCTCCAAGGGGTCTTTCTGTTCAGGTGCATCCCTGTGGGCTCTTCACAGCACGCCTTGGGGGTGGGATCTTTCTGTGCTCACCTAGGATCGGCACCAACCCCTGGAAATGGGTGCAGAGTAAATCATTGCTAATGTAGAAACTCTTCCTAGAACCGTCCACAAACGCAGTCCGTCCTTGCGATGGTCCCAGCTGACCGTGTCGGCGCTCAGCACAGCCCACTGGATGGAATGGCCAGCTCACTTGTCCTTCTGTCCCCAGGACAATACTTGGTGGGTGGCAGAAAGCCAACCAAGGGCAAAAAGAGGCCACCCAGGGAGTGTCCTTGAAGAGGCAACGTGGCCAGAGGCGGGGTCGGGGGTTGTAGTGGACAGAGGGGAGCTGGGCCTGGAAGCAGGTCAACACTGAGGGCAGGGTCGGGCCTGTGGGGATGTCGGAGCTGTGGGCTGTGACCCTGAGGGAGGAGCTGGGGAAACCGGAAACATGGAAAACCAGAAAAGGGTGTGGGCAGAGCAGGAGCTGGGAGCTTTGGTGTCTGAGTGGGGATGCAGGAGGCCCCCGGGGCTCGTGGCCGCCCCGCCTGCACCTCTGGGGAGCAGAGGCGTTTGGAGGTGTCAGCACAAGAACTAAAGGTCCAGGTCCCAGCTTTGCAGGGGATTGAGGGAATCGCGGTCGGAAGTCCCTCTCCTCCCTCTTTTTGCTGTTTTACTTTTGCTTTTACCTATTCCTCCCTTTTCCAAGAAGTTCCAAAGAACCATGGGGAAAGCACATCATCTAAAGTTACTTGTCCCAGTCGTGAATGACTTTAATTGCTCTGGAGGTTCCCAGGTCAGGAGCCAGAGGTGGGTTGTGAGAAATGTGATGTCCTCAAGCAAAAGACCCACCCCTCCCCTCCCTTCCCCTCCAGGCTGGGTTCCTCTGCTTTGTCCTCTGTGAGCTGGGATGAAGGTGCCATCCTCGCCTTTATCCCCCCTCCTCCCGACGTCCCCTCCTCTCTGGGGTGGCAAAGCATCTGCCGAGCTATCAGCAGAGCAGGTTGGGGCAGACTCGGGACCTGGACCAGGCGGTGGGTTCCCAACCCCTGGAGTTGCTACATTTTCTTCTGCCAGTGGGCACCTGCTGAAGCCGTGGTAACCTCAGTGTTTTCCAAAGATTTGAAGCCCCAAAGCCCGAGGCTGCCCCCGTGGTTCGGCTGCAAGGGACTTCCACGTCCTCTGTGAGCTGGGAGAGGATTCTCGGCCCACGTTTCTGAAAAGCTGTGTGTGGAAAGAACCTAGAAACGACAGGAATGATGACGGCTGCTGTGTACTGAGCTCCGAGCCACGTGCTTTGGACAGTCACCTGTGAAATCAACAATGGCTCACAGGACAGGCACTCGGTGGGCTTATCTACCGCTGCTTAGCAAACAGTCCCCGAAGCTTGGGGCTGAAAACAAAATGTCATGAATGTATCCTGAGACTGTGTGGACTGGACTTTGGATGGAGCACAGTCAGGGGCCCCGTGTCCGCTTCGTGATGGCTGGGACCTCCGATGCTGGAAGAGCTGGGCATCCTTCCCTCCACATACGCGGACCTCTCACCGTGAGCTTTGGCTTAGACTGGGCAGGGTGCCCAGAGTGCCGGGAAGTGGGAGTTGCCTTGCCCAAAGGCCTGGGCCCTGGAACATCGCTTCCTCCAAGTTCTATTGTTCAAACAGTCACAGAACCACCTGGAGTGCGAGGCAGGGGACACAGACCCCACCTCTCAGTGGGACGGGCGCCTGAGACTTGACCACCGCTTTCAATCCACCGCAGTATTATTATCCCCATTTTATAGGAAAGGAAACCAAGGCTCAAGAACCCAAATGATTTCTGTCTTATAAGAAACAGAGCAGAGGTCGGAAAGGATGATGAACCCTAAGCCTCTTCTTCCCAGGACACAGCCCTGCTCTCTCGTCCTGTGAACATTTGGTTCAAGATGAGACTTGGTGAGGGGCAAACTAGCTCTGCACAGGATTTGGAATAAAGCACAGCAAGCACAGCAAATCATTTCGCCACCATCCTTTATACTGTGTATCCCTCGCTTAAGAGGCCCCTTCCGTCTGATATTCAGCCGTAGAATCTAGAATTTCTGTTCTGTTTGAGAGGCTGTTCAAGGTAAAAGAAGAGGAAAAACCACAAATGAATAAAATCACCAATTTAGATGAGCGTTACCTGGCCTAGGTTAGGTTTCTTTCCCCAGAGGAGAGACATGTATTTACATTATGAGACAAGCTGGGATCCAATGGAAACCCCTTGTTATTATTACATTTCCTCTTGAGAAGGATTTGTAAATGAAAACATAACTTGCTATTTTAGTATTTTGTTTTTCAGGGAAGAAAAACCCTTTGCAAAAACAAATTTAAAAGGAAAAACTTAGCCACTCAAGCACTTGTTTATTTTCTTATTTGCCAGGCTAAAACCATCTCTGATATCATTGGGGGCTGGGAAGGATGGGGGTTTTCTTCCTTTTTCCGAATCTGGGAGGACTCTTCACATTCTAGCAGTACTGATTCCTTGATCATCCATGGCCTTCCTGCTTCCTGGCCTCCCGGGAGGAGCTGCAGGCCAGGAGCGCCGCTCAGTGGACAGATGGGGAAAGGCAGGCCCGGGGAGCTGGCAGGGGAGCTTGGGGGATTGACGTGGCCACCGTCCCTCTCTGGATCTTTTCTCTTTTTCTAGCATGTGCCTTACCATAGTGCTGTTATTCTATCTCCTCAGCCACCGAGAATCTCGAGAAGAAGTTTCTTACAGCTGCTGTTGCAGTCCCAGTGCAATTGTGGGCTTGAAATTTTCACATTTGTGTAAACTTCCTATCATACATAGACTATGAGTACTTTCTAATTTTCTCTATTAACATGTATTAATTTCTAATCACACAAGCAGAAGGAAGGTATATTTAAGTGAGAGATGTTTTCCTGAAGATTTTCAAGCATACTTCAAACTTTGCCTGATTCCAGACAGATCTTGACTCAGGAAGGTGTGTTGGCTCAGTGGTTCCCTGTGCTCCTGGAAGGGGCCAGGCACCCCGGCGCCACCAACATGCTGCCGCGCTTTATCAGCAGCGCTCCTGGGCCAGACAGACCCTGGCTCAGGCTTTCATTCAGGCAGGTCTTTACTCAACAGTCACCTACAGTCACCGGCCTAGGGAGGTAACTGTGCCCACCCTCACAGCCCACTGTCCCAGCCGCTCCTCTTGTTATTTTCGCCGAAGCAGGGATCCATCTAGCATCCCGTCTACACTGGTTTATTTAGCGTGTTTCCTGCCTGTCTCCAACTCCCTGACCGCACCCGTCCATACCCGGGGATGGGGTACAGCCTGGAGCAGTGCCTGGCATGGAGAACCCACTCCACAAAGATTTGCTGAGTAAATGCCTAAAGAGTGAACAAGATAAACCCAGGTCACACCTGCTTCTTCCCGACAGCTTCAAACTGTGCACTTCTGGAGGAATTTTTCGTTTGGAAGATGCATGTTATTTTTAAAAACTTCATAGAAAGAGTCAAGCGTTCTTAATATTTTAAGTTTAAATTTCCTAATTGTCGTTTGCACAAAATATAACCACATGAATATATTCTCCTTGCAAGAGAATTAAATTATTACAATGTAAGGCTAAAGCTCTCTTTACAAATACATCTATGGGATATGGTTTTAAAAAGAGACCATTTGCAGGGTGGAAGCAGGTCATCTCCAAGCAGTGCAACAAAATACAGAGTAGGACTCCTCCAAGCCAAGTCAGTAGGCTGGTTTTATCTTTCATTCAAAGAGAAAGAGCAACGTTCTATATCTTTTTCTCTTTATTTATTTTTTTAACATCTTTATTGGAGTATAACTGCTTTACAATGGTGTGTTAGCTTCTGCTTTTCTGCTTTATAACAAAGTGAATCAGCTATACATATATCTCTTAAAAGTGATGCTCGGGGCTTCCCTGGTGGCGCAGTGGTTGAGAGTTCACCTGCCGATGCAGGGGACACGGGTTCGTGTCCCGGTCCGGGAGGATCCCACATGCCGCGGAGCGGCTGGGCCTTTGAGCCATGGCCGCTGAGCCTGCGCGTCCGGAGCCTGTGCTCCGCAACGGGAGAGGTCACAACAGTGAGAGGCCCGCGTACTGCAAGAAAAAAAAAAAAAAAAAAAAAAAGTGATTCTCATCAAGACGATTGTGTTGGTTCAAGTTCATGTGAAACACACGTACTGTTGAACATCAATGCTGCAGACCTTTCCAGCTCTACTGCACTCAGAGCCCTTGGGCGGCACTGTTTAACTTGCCAACAAAATAGTGAAGGGCATCGCTCTTATGTGGAAAGTACAGTATGAAAGCAAAACTGAACCTGACTGTAATCCAAAGTCATCACCACTCTTGTTTGGATGCCTGGTGGCTATAAAAGTACATGCAAGTGGTGCCCCCTGGCGTTTCCAAGGGGAACTGCAGGATGCAGAGCCCACAGGCCCCGGGCTCCGGAGCCCCAGCGCCACACGGGGGAGGAACAGTCACCAGGCAGCTCACTTCAGTCACACCAAATAAACTCTCAACCCCAACTTTTAAATTATTAGTGAAATTTCAAATGAGTATCATACGTAGTAAAATGCACTGTGATATTTTTCTTTAAAAACATTTGGCAATCTATAATTGGTCCATGCACCTTAGCAGGGGTAATGTGTGAGTTGTTTATTAAACTACAGTTGACCCTTGAACAACCCTGGTTTGAACTGTGTGGGTCCGCTTATATGCGGGTATTTTAGTAAATATATTGGAAAATTTGGGGGGATTTTCAACAATTTGAAAAACTCACAGGTGAACCACAAAGCTGAGAAATATCAAAAAATATTAAAAGGTATGTCATGAATGCGTAAGATACATGTAGATACTGGTCTCTCCTTACATAAGCATGAGGTGAGTGATATGTAATATAAAATTACTAACGTTAGTCTTCTGTTTCATAACTTTACTTTCAAAGAATTACATGACAGTAGACCTCTCTCTCTCGTAATAGGAGAAACTGCCTATCAGCCTATCATCAACAGACAAGTGTTTTTTAAAAAGTGTAACAATGTGTCCAATACTGTATTATGAATATGCCATAATACTGTGTGCCATAAAATTTTTATATATCGATTCACTCATGAGTACATAGGCTGGGCTACCAAGAAGCAACCGTATGGATGACACTAGGTGACCATAACGCAATCATATTGCTGCTTCTTTGTTATCAATGCCTGAATCATTACACCTGTAAATAAATATGAATTTACTTTTCACATTATCTTTTAATCTTTGACGTCTAGTGTTAGTAATACATATAACATCTACAGTGTTTTGTATCACGAGACAATTTTGATGTAGGTACTGATGATTCATCTTGTGAACAGACCATGTAAAGTTATGATATCAATAAATACAGCACAGTACTGTATTTTCTCTTATGATTTTCTTAATAATGTTTTCTTTTCTCTAGCTCACTTTATTGTAAGAATAGAATATATAGTACATACAACATACAAAATATGTGTTAATCAACAGTTTATGTTACTGGTAACACCTCCAGTCAACAGTGAGTCATTAGTGGTTGAGTTTTGGGGGAGTCAAATGTTTCATGTGGATTTTTGACTGCCTGGAGGGGCTGGGATGCCTAACCACCACGTTGTTCAAGGGTCAACTTTACTACAAAACAGAGAAGATTTTTCAGTCCATTATAGTGGCTCAAGTATAGACTTTGGAGTCAAATGGCTCTGGGCTCCCACCGATTGGCTGTGAGGCATCAGGCAAGTTTCTTAGCTTCTCTGAGCCTCCTTGGTGTCCTCACATGTGTTTGGGCAGCAAGCAGGATGAGTCACTATCAACCAGCGTGGGTGAGGAGGAGCAGGTCTGGGGAGCACAGGGAGTTCACATTCCGATAGGTTATGTGTGAGTCTTTAGACTTCTGAGCACACACTGCACCCGTCTGGAGAAGTCATTCTCTACATCAATTTCACAGAGACCTAGAGATGATTTTTTTTTTTTTTTTTTTTTGGCGGTACGCGGGCCTCTCACCGTTGCGGCCTCTCCCGTTGCGGAGCACAGGCTCCGGACGCGCAGGTTCAGCGGTTCCCGGACGGGGGCACGAACCTGTGTCCCCTGAATCGGCAGGCAGACTCTCAACCACTGCGCCACCAGAGAAGCCCTAGAGATGATTTTTTTTTTATCACTAAGACTTTACCAAAAAAAAAAAAAATATATATATATAGATAGATAGATAGATGATAGATCATAATGGCATCTATCATCTTCTCCCCAAAAGAGCCAAGGATAATTTTCTAAAATCCTATTACAAGCAGACGGACCCATCAAATTATAATAGGATTTGTTCTAAACGTTTCCTCGCAAGGTTGGGGTTTTTTTTGTAGCTCAGAATATATTTTCCTAGAGAAATGATTTTATGACTCATGGTTAAACTCTTGGGCCAATCTCAGAAGTGTATCTCATCTATAAGGTAGCAGTATACTTGGAAAAAACAAAACAGTAAACGATAACACTGCCAAGGTACTAGGAATTAAACAAAACACACAACTTGATATAGGAGCTTCTGTGTTTCCCCAGTTATGATCTGTGGGCTGAAACAGCCAGAGTTCATCAACCAAACTCTTTCCCCAAGTGACGACAAAGACCGTTCGTTTCGCTGAACATCAGCAGAGGGAGGTGGGTCTAGGAATCTTGCTTCCAGGCATCAGACCAGACTGGGGTGGGGCAAGTTTGTGGCTGCAAGGAGTCTGGGGACGCTGAGAACTCTCCCAGACGGCAGCCCACCCCTGGAGAGTCATTTGGGGTAGCAAGCTCTATTTTAAGCCTCATTCAGACTCTGATGGGAATCCCTTTACACAGTCCCAAAACAATGGAGCTCGTGGGGATGTAAATTTTCACTGAGGCAGGACAAAGAAGGAATCTTTAGAATGAGAAGGAAGGATGGGCTGAATGGAGTCACTTGGGCAGCAGCCAGCCAGAGGAGGGGACAGTAAGTGTCTGGAAGGGCCCAGGAGAGCAGGTGAGGTTGGCTAGGAAGTAGGGGAGGAAGCAGGGGATGGGTTGAAGGCACAGGGACAACCTTGGCTTAGGTTCTGGTAGCAGCTGCTGTGATGTCACCAGTGCTTGAGTTACGCCATCAGGTCTGGTTTGAAGAACTACACTTTTTGGTCTTTCCTTCCCAATGTAAATTCCCCCCACTGCATCTTACTGCAGGAACGGAAAGGAAAGAAGGAAGGGGGGTATTGTCTCACCCTTTACTGTCTCCGTCTCCCTCCTCTTGCCCCCTTTCCTGTGACTGTGTGTTAGTAGGGCTCACTCAGTCCCCGGTCGAGGGTCTCTGAGAACCCAGAACCCTCAAACACCAGGGGGCTATCATGGCTTTTCTTTCTTTTTCATTCTGTGTTGATGCTCAAATAAAACTAGGCAGGCATTATGTCCTGATGGGGTTCAGAACATGCTACCCCAAAATATGGCAAGTTGGTGTACTGAAGATATTAAGCTGAAGGAGTTTGAGAAACAGCCAGTGCAGGAAGGTCACTCTGATTTCTCCCTTCTCCCCCAAAGCAGCTCATGAGACCGTGTAGGGCTGGAGAACGTTCTCCTCGACCCTTAACCCTCTTAGCATCCCTGGCTGGGTCTGAACGTGAAACAGACAATGACAGATTAACAGGAGAAAAGCATACAGATTCACTGAATAGACATTTCAGGCGATATGGGAGTCCCATAAGGAGATGGGGACCAGAAGGCACATCTGGTTCCATGCTCACCACTGTGTTCTGCGTGTGTAGGAACAGAGCCCATTCAGAGTAGTTATAGGAAATACTCAGTAAAGGAATGTGTGAACAAGGGCCAACGAGGAGGAGGCCACAGACCCTGAGTGTAAATCCCTTAGAAGAACTCTGCACCCTTTCACGTGGTTTTATAGGTTGACCACACTGGGTGGTTAGTTAAGCGTGATTTCACTTAAAGATGTAAGGTTTTCTGTTTCTGGACAAAGACATCAGAGACGGTCCTCCTGTACTTCCCCAGTCACCCCAGAGCGGTGGTGGACAGGCAGTCACGGCCACCACATTTCACAGCTCCTGTGTCCCCACCTCTTGAATCTGGACTTGCCTTGTGACTTGCTTTGACCAATAAAATGGGCAGAAGTGGAGTGGACTTGGTCCCGGGAGCCGAGGCCCAGCTTCCACTGGCCCCTCTAGGATTGCTGTGGCCAGAGGACAGGACGACGGGAGGCCTCCTGACGGGGTGTGACTCTACCCAAGAGCCTAAAGGACGTGAGGATGGACAGGGAAGGGCCGAGGCCACTTCACCCAGACACCAGAGGAACCGCAGCCCATCTGCAAAAGATGCAGGTAGATTGGGAGACAGGGTGGTGGGCCCGAAAGGAAGGTCTCTTCTAATTGCTATTTTTTATTAAACAGGAAGAGTCGGCAGTCAGGCGGGAAGGTAGGGAGATTGTGTTGGAGTTCTGAAGGGAAGTGGGTGTGGACAGCCATCCCAGCGAGTGGGCGCGTTATCTGACCGGGAAAATGGACAGTCGCTCAGCAGCACAGAGGCCTCCTGGATGTTTGTGAGCATTAATTCGAGTAATGAGTCATGTCAGCAGCTGCTTTGTTTTCCTCCAGCCCCCTTCACCTGCTCTGAGCAGTTCCGGAGTCGGTGGAGAGCTAGGGTTTCCCCAAACAAGGAGTAAAGAAGCACAGAGAACCCGGGGTGTTTCAGGGACACGCAGATGAGAAGCTAAAGTGATGGAGCACGGAACCCACGCTGGGTAGAGAGGGACGGGAAAAGGCGGGAGTTCTGTTGAAGGTGAACAGTTATCGAATTATCGGAGCTAGGGTTCGGTCTGTCGCACTCCCTAACGACCTGCCGGTGGCTAGAACAGCGCCTGACACGTAGCAGGTACTCAACAAACCTGCGTTCCGCTGGCGAATGGAATCGCGAGCCCCCGTCACTACCCACCGCGCCTGCGCACTGAGCCACGCGTGCGGCCAGCCCGGGCGCTCTGCGCCTGCGCAACATCTGTCTGCGCGGCGCCTGCGCGGCTCCTGGGCCGCTTCGCTGCACTAGATTTGAGCCCTGCGGGCCCCGGTGGCGCGGCTGCGGCGCAGTACCGGCTTCCTCCTCGGCGTTCCCACGTCCGTTCGGCGGGCTCTCGGCCTCCACGTCAGGGCCGCGCCGCGGAGATGGCGGCTCAGAAGATAAACGAGGGGCTGGAGCACCTGGCCAAAGCAGAGAAATAGTGAGTGAGAGGCCCAGCGTGGCCCTGGGTAGGCACCTGGACCAGGCCCCTCCGAGGCCGGTCTGAGTCAGCACCGGGTTGGGGGTGCTGGGGCGGGGCGGGGCCGGACCGGGCGGGCGTGGTGGGGCCGCCGCGCCCCGGAAGCGCTGCCGTCGGACGTCGGAAGTCGTCTTGCCTCGGGCCGTGGGGGCGCCGCAGTTGTCGCGGGCACGGCTTTCCGCGTCTGCAGCCGGGATGCCGGTGCTTCCCGGCACGTTGGGCGGCTTCCAGGCCCAACTATATTTTAAAGTCTTTAGCTTTTCCCATGTGTCTGTAGCACATAAGACAATTGAAAGCTTGTATCTTGTTTTTGGTGGGATTTTTAAAAATTATGTTAAGATACAGAATATAATGAGGGCTTTGGGGTAGAGGTGGTGGATTAGAATTTTGCTTTATTGCAGTACTTCCTCAATTGGTGGATTAGAGTAGACAGGTTGCAATTTAAGGATTTTATTTTTCCGAACAATAATGTTTTTGGTAAGCTTGAGAATTGTTTACAAATTTGAATCTTATAACTGTTAAACAAACACAAATGTTAAATAAATGTAGTTGGCAAAAAATTAAAAGGAACAAAATGAAGGGTGTACTTCTGCAGCCTCTGGGGCTTCCCTGTCTCTCAGTTAAGGTGCTCCCCTGGTTCTTTGGAAGGTAACACTGTTATATGTAAGCAGGCTTTCACTAACTGAATTCAAATGTAGAATTTAAGATGGTGTTTATTTAGCGGTTCTTATGCACACCCAAGTTGGACAATGTGAAATTATCATAAAATTTTAAAAAGAGGTGTTTCAGAAAGGGCAAATTAGATAAGGACTCAATTGATTGTCCTTTGGTGCGGCGTCTAAGATGCCATGTGATCCTGGGATCCTGGAAAGCAGTTTGTCGTGCTTTCCCGTCATCCTGTCTTTGGTTGTCCTTCCTGTTCACTGGTGGCTAACTGCAGCCTTCTTTGCTGATTCCCTGTGTCTCTCTGAGTGTTTGGTTCCGTAGTCTTTCTGGCCTCTCTCTCCAGTCTCCCTGCGGGTCTTCACGGGTGTGACACGTGCTGATGACTCTTGTAATCTCCGGCCTCTCCTGAGCTGCACTCTCACGAGTCCACCTGCTTATTGCTGTGCGTCAGCCCACCTCAAGCTTTAGTGCGTCTCGGGGCTTGTTACACCCTGGATTGCTGCTGCTGCCACTCCCGGGCTTCTGGTTCAGCAGGGCTGGGCTGGGGCTCAGCACTTCATACATTTCTAGCGCACTTCTGGGTGATGCTGCTCATCTGGGGTTCAGGCCTTGAGAAACCCCACTCCCCTTGGATGCTATACAGACATTTCAAAAGGGGGAAACCATGTTTATGACTGGGAGGGAAAGTGGTGAGGTTGTTTGTAATTGTCAGTAAGTTTGGATGGAGGTGGGCGAGATGGGGACTGTGTACCTGATGGCCCCCCCCCTCCCTTTTAATGATCTACAAGATCCTTATAAGCAGGGTTCTGACTTAGGAATGTGGTTGGTAACTACTGTTAAATGTGTCTCTCTTTCATTTTAGCCTGAAAACTGGTTTTTTAAAATGGAAGCCAGATTATGACAGTGCTGCTTCTGAGTATGGAAAAGCAGGTACGTGTAACTGTAGCCCTGTCCCTGCAGTGTGTAATCTTGAAGCAGGCTGGTAACTTCATCTCGGCATAGTTCTCACTCTTAATGCTTCCTATATAGTATTTGCATTGTTAAACCCTGCGCTTTTCAACTTCCTGTTTTCAGATGTCTGGGATTCTGAGCTGTAGACCTAGCCGCTTTTCCCTCTCCCACGAGTGCAGATGGCACGGCGGGTGCCCCTGCAGGCTTTTAGCATCGTTTATATGTTCTTGAACTTCACTCAGTTCATACTACTTCTGGGAGTTTGGTCATATTTTTTACTACCTATTACCTATTAAAAGATTTTTTTCGTTGGCTGTTTAAAACCTTAGGCTTATCTTCCGCAGTTTTGCACACCGAGCGTGTTTGGCTCTTGGTCTTGATGACCCTCCCGTGGAGATGGGCTGATACGTGCTCATGAAGAGTTAAGCTCATATGCATGCTTTATTGCCTTTATCTGCATATGAGATAAAAACAACCTGAAATTTGTAACAGAAAGGGGATTTATTAAAAATTTAGCATTTTAAGTTATGGAATGATAGTTTTCAGCATATCCGTGATTATTTTGGATATAAAGCATAATACGACTTTGAAATACCCTGGACACATTTTACTGTGTGTTTCAGCAGTAGCCCTGATTACGTTTGTTAGCCTTGCATAGAAATCACCTAGGAAATGTGCTTTTGGCAAACTTTAGTTTTAGTATGTCACCAAGAAGAAAGAAGTCAGATAAATTGAAACTAATAGAAAGAAGTCAGATAAATTGAAACTAATCACCATAATGTAGGATGTATTTTCTAGATAATAAAAGAAATGACAACAAATTAATCTTTAGCGCTTTTATTTAAGTCCTGAGTAAATTCTCTCTTCCATTATGGAAATTACTATACTTCATATTTAGAAAGAAAATTTTTAGAAGTTCAAATTTTACATGGATTTTATGGACACCTTGTACAAGAACACTTTTGAAACTGGAGGGCACAGCATTTTGCAAGTATCCTCCATGAGGGAAATTTAACACAGAGTTGTTATGTATGTATCTGTGACCATGAGCTGCTTTCAGAAATGAATATTTCAAGTCAGATTTTCCCATTAAAACATCTTTTGTTTATTTTCTTTTAAGGGGTTATGCAAGATACATTTTATCAGTAAATTTTTCAAAGAGCAAAATGTAGAAATGCAGGGATGAAATAGTTTGTCATTTGCTTATTTTCTACATTTTATTAAATGTAATTTTAAGAGTGTGTTTTTAACAAACATTGTTTTCTTAAAGCAGTATCCTTTTCATTTATTTGTAAGCAACACTTTGTAAGTTTTCCAAAGTCTGTAAGATCATATTTAAAGATTGTGCCAAAAAGGAAGATTTTTTATAAAAATATTGAGTGTGTTTATTGGACTTCAGTTTCAGAATAATTTAAAAGATAGAATAAGCCATAACTAAAGCACTGTTTCTATTATTAAATGTGAAACTGGTGAGGTAAGGTGCTGTTTTAGTGACAGTGACTGTATTTTGGGTGTGTTGGGTTGACTGATGCCGTCTTAGTTTCCCAAAGCTTCGATGGTGGTGTTAGAAAGACTTGGGCTTGAGTGGAAGGAGCACTGATTTATTGCCAATAGTGTACAATTAAGAAAAAAAAAAAAACTTTTGAAAATACTTGTAAGTTATTGATAATCAAAAAAGTTGTAAGAAAATGGCTTAGAAAAAAGTAGTATTTATAGTTTTATGAAATTTCCTAGGTATTTGATTAAAATAAGTGTATTTTCTGATACTTCACATGTCATGCACATTTTGGTAAGGATTCATTTGAGGTTTCTTTAAATGATGGAAATAGACAGTCTATATTTTTTTTCTCTCTTTCAGCTGTTGCTTTTAAAAATGCCAAACAGTTTGAACAAGCAAAAGATGCCTGCCTGAGAGAAGCTGTCGCCCACGAGAATAACAGGGCGTATCTTTTCAGCCTTTAGAGATTGTTATAAATTTGCTGCATGTGGAGTACAGTGCTATTAAATTAGAAGCCACTTAGAAAAATACTGCATGTCTAAACTCTGAACGTGCATTTATAGAGACTTGATCATAAGGTCCACACTGTTTTGCAGAGCTGTTTTGAGAGTTTGTTTCTATTGTTTCTGGATTTGCTTGATGATGGTTTTACTTGGCATGAAGTGAGGGAGATATACAGACAGGTGCTGAAAAATGAAGAAGTGGCACGGGTATTAGAGACATGTTAACTGCTCTATAAATATTTTTTAAATGTAGTCTTCCTTCGGTATTTGAAATAAAATTTTTAAGTAGTTTAAAACAAATGTTCCTGAGGTGTTTTATAATCTTATCAGCTAAAAAATGTTTATTTTACATCACTTGCAGATTATGGATATAATAATCTTGCATTTTAGTAAAACTTCAAGTTAATGCATAATGGAAGTAGCTTAAAAATCGATGTGGTGTTTTGTCAGTGTTTTTGTGAATTACATAGTTTTTTGGAGACAGCTACAGGCGATAAATTTTTCTTCTTTTCCTGATTTGTAGGGTTCATCTTTTCGGACAAACTGGGGCAGTGATTTAGTTAACCTTGTTTTTTAAATAATAGATCTTTAGAAACTATTGATTTGCTTTTTTTTTTCCTTAATTTTGACTTTGTTACATTTATTCAGTCTTTTTCATGCTGCCAAGTAAGTAAATATTCTCCGTGTGTTCATGCATTCGTAGATTATTATGTTTTAAATGTTGCTTTTTCTTAGATCAGTAAATTTTTCCTAAGTTATAAATTCAGAAATAGTGAATTAATTTGTATTGATTTAAATAAAATAGTCATTTCCATTTGTTTCAGTCTTCACCTGAACCTTAAAAATGAAGTCACTCCTAAGATAATTTAGTGTTTAAGTTAAATCACCATCATATTTTTAGGACCATTTTTTGTTCAATAACCTATGAAAAAACAAGTTAGAATCTCTTTTTTTCCTCTTTCTTAATAGTTAATGGTGCCTGTGGAGAGAAGCAGGAAGCTTTCTTTTGCTTTTGTGGAGAAAAACATTTACTTGTTTCAAAACTTGGATTTAGGTTTGTCAAGTACAATAGAAAGTCATTTAACCTCTCTGACCTTTACTTAACTTTGCATCTGCAAAGTGAAATCCCTTTACCTCAGATGTCTGTTGTTTCCAAGGCATTATTGCCCACATAAGTAAAAGGAAGAAAAATTATGTTGTGTTGTAATTAGAGCCTAAAGAAAGTGTGTGTTGTCTGAGCCAGTTTTAATGGATGGAGCTTCTCATGTCTGTGGTAGAAAGTTTCTCTTCCCCCATCTCATCAAGATCTCATCTGAGAACTTATATTCTCTCTGCAGAGCTTATGAACAAGCCGGCATGATGCTGAAGGTCAGTACCATTGTGTCACAGCTTCTCTGTAGATAAAATGAGTTATAGTTTGAAGTCCCCGTAAGAACAAGACCAGCAAGTTTTGTATCCTAAAGAATTCGTCAACTTAGCGAAGGACAGATTTGAAAACAATCTATGCGAGGTCAGCACAGAGATACAGTATGTCAACCCTAAACAGATAATACCTATAATCTTTATATCTAGCTTTTACATGATTTTTCTTCAGTTTTTAAAAAAAGTTTTGAGGGCTTCCCTGGTGGCGCAGTGGTTGAGAGTTCGCCTGCTGATGCAGGGGACGCGGGTTCGTGCCCCGGTCCGGAAAGATTCCACATGCCGTGGAGCGGCTGGGCCCGTGAGCCATGGCCGCTGAGCCTGTGCGTCCGGAGCCTGTGCTCCGCAGCGGGAGAGGCCACAGCAGTGAGAGGCCCGCATACTGCAAAAAAAAAAAAAAAAAAGAGTTTTGAATTGGAGATATTAGACATAAGGAGCACATGATGCTGAGACTTGGAGTTTACTAATAACATACGTAGGGTTACTGTGTTGATGGTGCTCAGAGTAAGAGGGCTGCAAGCGCAGGTGAACGCAGGGCTTGCTGAGATGGAGGAGGCCGGCCTGGGCGTGCAGGGAGTCGGGAGAAACACGCCCCAGGAGGAGGCTGGCTGCTGCACAGCCCCGCTCGCCAGTGCCGTGTGGAGCGCAAGCCTGCAGATGCCGTAGCCTATGACATGTTTAAAATACAAAGCCACAGAACAGACCTCCTGTGAAAGTATCTGATTTTAAGATACGGAGGGTTGAAGCGAGCCATCCTCGGAAATGACACACAGCCCTTGGGCTGCCAGTTTGCAGCCTTTGGCACAGGCCTTGTATGTAGTAGGAACTCATAAGTATTCCAGGAATTGTAAATGCTTAGAAAACCGTGAAGAGCAAGTGTTTTGGTTTCTACTATGTGTGTAGTTTCCCTGAAACTCTGTGAATGGATGAACTCTGCAGAAATCAACTGATGCGTTTTTGGTTTAGCTAAATGAAGCTTGATGGAGAGAGTGACCATGTGAACACATTTCATTTTCGATACGTTTATTATTGTATTATGTTTTGGGTCCTTTGCTTTCTTGAATTTCAGATTGTTAACTCTGTATTTAAGTTGGTGCACTTACTGGTCCATGCCGTATCGTTTGCCTAAAGGAGATGCAAAAACTCCCGGAAGCTGTTCGGCTGATTGAGAAAGCCAGCATGATGTACCTGGAGAACGGCACCCCGGACACAGCAGCCATGGCCTTGGAGCGGGCCGGAAAGTGAGTGTGTGGACACAGGTCTCTGCGTGGAAGTCTTTTTGTTTTAATAAAGTCCTTCGAAAAACAAGTTTTCTATTGTTCATGTAAGTCAGATTTTTTTGTCTAATTTAGGCTTATAGAAAACGTGGATCCAGAAAAGGCTGTGCAGTTATATCAACAGACAGCTAATGTGTTTGAAGTAAGTTTGCATTTTTTTTTCTTTGAGTATTTAGAATTTTATGTTCGTGATATATATAGGAAAACAGAGAGATGCAGTGGCTACTTTGAAAACTTTTCTGTGCTCACAGCTGGACTCTTGTTTTCTTCTGTTAGTAGTGAGATGGCTTAGCAGCTTTGGAGGAATTCCCACCCGCACAGCACCCACCGATCCAGTGCTGTTACCTTTTTCTTAAGATTTATTTATTATTTATTTTATTTATTTTTGGCTGCATCAGGTCTTAGTTGCAGTGTGCGGGATCTTTTGTGGCGGCACGGGCTCTTCGTTGTGGCATATGGGCTTTCTCTTTCTCGTTGTGGCGTGCAGTCTCCAGGGCGCCTGGGCTCTGTAGTTGTGGCCTGTGGGCTTAGTTGCCCCACAGCTTGTGGGATCTTAGTTCCCTGACCAGGGTTCGAACCCACATCCCCTGCATTCATTGTAAGGCGGATTCTTTACCACTGGACCACCAGGGAAGTCCCCCATGCCATTACTTTTTTATCAAAAATTGTTAGGGGAAGAAAAAGATTCCTGCGTTAAAGCGGCCAACACTCTCTTCTCTTGGATTCCTGCAGAATGAAGAACGCTTACGACAGGCAGTTGAATTACTAGGAAAGGCCTCCAGGCTGCTGGTGCGAGGGCGCAGGTACGTGTCATAGAGCTGTGCTCCTGTGTCCCTGTGACCTTCTGGCTACAGGGACAGGCTTGTTAACCTTTTTGGTGTAACCATGGGCACACCAGGCTACAAGACAGCACGTTGGATTAAATATTGAAAGATCTGCCGCTTCTCTAAAGTGTCATCCCAGAATGTATAGTGTGTTGTGCTCTTGTTGGTTAAGACCTGACTCAGCAACTTGGGAGGGAGCAGTTGTCTTGCTCTGTTGTCTGGGTGGGTGGTGATGCCTCTCAGGGACAAGTATCCGTATGAGCTAAGTGACAAGATGCCCTGAGTGCTCACCCAGGAAAATTGACAGGTTCTTGGCAGCCAAATAGCGCCATTCGACAGGGTACTAATTTTTTCTCCTTCACACTTAGGACCTATGGCACAAATAGTCAGACCGCAGAAACCTAGAATCCTGTGGATTTTCCTTTTGTGTTTTACTTCAATTTACGCTTAGTAAACAATCTCCCTTATTAATAAAATTCTGCAAAGGAAGGAAAATATGTGAGAGTAGATGGAAGAAGACTGTCGAGGGTCAGAGTGGTGAGAAGGACTTTTTCTCGCCTCTCCCTGTCTGCTGTGCCCCGCTGCGCGTTCTGGCCCCAGGAGCTGTCGGGGCTCGCGAAGGCCGCGGTGGGCGTGTGAGGACCCGGTAGGGGTCCTGGTTCCGGGGAGCCAGTGCTCTTGGGGCGTCTGTATGGCCTTTCAGTGAGGGAAAGGGATGGGCGGTGATTGAGTCAGGGCTGGGCTCCGGCACTTCTCACAGACGCTCACAAGGCAGTTTGTTGGACTTGATGGGTGCTCAGTCATGGATGGTCCTCACCAGACCTAAAACTCTGCCTGTGAAGCGGCCTGTCCTTGATTTCTTTCGCTCTGTCTGCTTGGTGTGTAGAAGGGCGAGTCTGACATTGAGAAGGCAAAGCCGGGCGAGCAGAGCTTATGGAACCACGGGTTATGATGGGGCAGTTGTTACAGCGCCTGATGTCGTCTTTATTTCTCTAAAACCTGTAACGTCAAGTGCATTACAGGACCTCTGCTGTGGATCACTTAGACCCGCCTTGTTCTGCATTTCTTGTTTTGTCTTTAGGTTTGATGAGGCGGCACTCTCTATTCAGAAAGAAAAAAATATTTATAAGGAAATTGAGAATTATCCAACTTGTTATAAGGTATGCTTTGAAAGTGCTTATATTTGGCTTTTCCCTAGATCATTTTTCATATTGGTGTACCTGTGTACCTAAGACTGGGTTCCCTGAATGTTTGTTTATTTTTAAAATAATACCTTATGGGCCTCTATTTTTGGCCAAGATGGAGTAAGCCCACTATCATCTCTCTCCTGATCACAGCTAACACTGCTGGGCAAAACAGAAGGCTGTGCCCCTCGGGCCCTGAAAAGTGAGCCTCCAAGAGGGCTGGAGGGCAGGGAGCACAGGGCGGCTTTTCTCCCCGAGGGCCCCCCGCCCCATCTTTCTAACCAGAGGGCCTGAGAGGAGAGGCCCCACGTTTCCTGCTCCTTCTCCCTCGGCTCCTCTGCGGCTGAGCGCTAGTCGTGGAGTTGCAGCTGGGACGGTGGCGTGGGCGGATGGAACACTGTCTGCCCCAGCCGGAGGAGCTGAGAAGATGGGCTCAGAGAGCCACAGGAGAAGAGCCAGAGAGGAGGGCTGGAAATGGGCCCTCCCCGCCCCCTCCAGTACGTGCGCGTGTGAGTGTGGGGGGGGCACTCCAGCTGCGTGTGCAGGGCACAGCCAGAGCAGCGGAGCAGGTGGCTGAACTAAGACTAGAGCCATAGCCCAGAAGGCAGATAGAACATGCAGCCTGAACCCGAGATCGTGGGAGGGTCCTGCAGTGTCCAGGGGACAGTCCCAAGTGACTCAACATAGAACGAGTCAGGAAAGTGTGACCGTTGTCAGGAGGAAGGACAACAGAGGTGATCTGGATGTTGGAGTCACCAGGTCGGGACCAGGAAGCAGCTGTCACAGCTGCTCTGTGTGGCAGACGTGAACATGGGTGAAATAATGGGCAAAAAGACTGATTTTTATTTTGTTAATAGAAACTATAAATGAACTAAATGAGAATTTTGGAACTGAAAAAGCAGTGTCTGAAATAAAATAAAATCCCGGATGGGCTTAATCTGAAAATGGAGATGACAAAAGATCAATAAAAGTCATCTGAAAAAATAGATATAAAAAAGATTGAAAAATACTTGGTGAAGAGCTGTTTTGTTGATAAGATCTTATCAGTTGTGTCTGTGGTCTCAGTCCTTTTGTTGGCTTATAAATCGTGTCTATTTCTGCTACATGAAGTTTCTATTCATTTATCTTTTCCTCACATCTCTTGAAGAATTCCAAAGTAGAATTGCAGAGTTATGCCCCCCGCTTTTAGTTCCCTTTTCAAGATGAAACCTATGTAGGCATTTAGAAGAAATTTTCTGCAAATTGTGCAGTGGCAGTGTTCTGGGGCTTTGTTTCTCCAAGTGTGGTCCTCAGACTGGCGGGACCACGACCACCTGGGAGCCGGTGAGGAGCAGTGGACTCTCAGGCTTCCCCGCCACCAGCTCCGTCGTCTCCAGCAAGACCCCCGGGTGGGGTGTGCACATTGGAGTTTGAGGTGTGCTGTTCTGGGGTGTTCTCCCCACAGTGTCCTGTGGAGGTGGCTGCAGAATTCACGAGTCTCTCCAGGTGCAAACCGAGTCAAATTCCAGGTGTCAGGAAATTGACTTCTGCAGGGATATGATCTTGGCCTAATCACCTCTTTTGTTTTAGAAAACAATTGCCCAAGTCTTAGTGCATCTGCACAGAAATGACTACGTGGCCGCAGAGCGCTGCGTCCGGGAGAGCTATAGGTAAGACCCGCCAGTGCACAGCTGCTTCTCCGCCCCAGTTCACTGCCTAGATAGGCAGTCCTGGTTGTGGAACGGGGTTTTTGTTTTCTGTTTCTTTGTTTTTAATAAAGTTCAGAGCAATATGAGTGCGTGGCTAGCATTTCAGCTTTTGCAGCAGGATTTTTATGAGTTGTGTTCTTTCCTGTGTTTTTCTCCTGGGGGCTTCTGTGGAAGTGAGTGATGAGTGATTTTGTGATATTTGCCATCTAAGAAAAAAATAACAAGAGAAAGAAAAGTCTTCAGGTTGTATGTTACAGGAAGGTCAGGCTATCAGGGGTTTTCTCCTTGGCGATGTTTAAACCTAGCAGCCTGAAGCCGGGCACCCTGGCTCCGGGGCCTGGGGTTCTCTGCTACTGGCCGTCTGGTGCGGGTGGGTGCGCCGAGGGCCGGGCGCAGACGTACCGTGTGCTCCCCGCAGCATCCCTGGCTTCAACGGCAGTGAGGACTGCACCGCCCTGGAGCAGCTGCTCGAGGGCTACGACCAGCAGGACCAGGATCAGGTGGCCGAGGTCTGCAACTCGCCCCTGTTCAAGTACATGGACAACGACGTGAGTGCCTCCTCTTGGCCCTCCTTCCCTCTCCCGTGGGCTCATAAGGTTTCTCCCTCTGCTATTCGCCTGGAGCTGCTGCTCAAAGAGGAGACTCAAGACGGGTGTGCGTTGCCTGGCTGGCCGGATGCCGGGTGGGGGTGGGGGGACGGGGGGGGGGGGGGGGGGGGGGGGGGGGGGGGGGGGGGGTTGCCGTGGGCGACACCCACTCCTCCTCTGTCTGCTGGCCTCCCTCCAGGGTGCTGGGTTGAGTGAGTTTCTCTCAGGCTCACGGTCTCAGGGCCCATGGTGCGTGGCCTTTGTGGGTCAGCAGGCCTGTTGGAATCCTACTTCTGAGAGCACCCGCTGTGTGGTGCAGGGTGGTGGCTGACGGTCTGAAGCTCAGTTAACTCCTCTGTAAACGTGGCGCAGCTGGTCCCCGTCTTGCTGCCTGTGGTGACAAGTGGACGAGTTGGGTGAGGGGCCTATCCCCCCACGGTGGGACGCCAGCTGTGACCCAGGCTTCTCCTTCCCAGTTTCCCTGTTCAGTAGATTCATGAGCTCCTGCTCATTGGATTTGGTCTGGCGGGTTTAGTCTTGCGATGATATCAGATCAGTTTAAGACCTTGGTAGTTTTTTTTTTTTTTTTTTTTTTTTTTTAATAAAATGATGTACTTAGAGGAACCAGTGTTTTCCTAGGTAAATTTTGGCATCAGCTTTTGTAAGTTTGTGTTTTCAACACTGACTCAGCAGATGGTTATTTCGTAAGGACCAGAAGTGTCCCTCAGCTCGTGTGTCCGGTTATTTGATTCCTAAGTGTGCCGTAGAATTGAGGTTTTCCTCGTCGTGCCCCTGCCCCACCCTGGTCACAAGCCCTGATGGTTGAGCAGTGTTGGGTTTAGTGATGGTCTTTCCGTCTGAGTAGTATCCGGGGTTTTAGGGGGCCGAGAGCAGGCTCATCTCACAGGTGACTCCGGGGAGGCGTCGCGGGTCAGGCTTGAGTGTCCAGTCTGAGCAGTTCTTTGTCGTTGACAGTACGCGAAGCTGGGCCTGAGCCTGCTGGTCCCAGGAGGGGGAGTCAAGAAGAAGGCGGCGGCCCCCCCGCAGGCCACGCCCGCAGGCCACGCCCCCCCCACCGCTGAGGACGAGGAGGACGAGTATGCAGGGGGGCTATGCTAGGCACTCATCCCCTCACAGACCCCGCACGGCCTGGACGTCGCCGCATGGTCCAGGGGGCGGCCAGACCTCACGCCATCCTGGCTCTGATGCTGGTAAAGACAAAGTCTTAGCTCCTGTTTCCTGGACCACCCGTCCTGCCCACTGCCTGTGAAGCATTTTTTTCTTTCCATGATAAGAGCTCTTCTCAGACACCAGCAGGCGTTAACAGAGAAACGTACTGTCACATTTTAGGACAGTTGACTTTAAAATTGGCAAACCAAATTCTAGACAGATCTGTTCTAAACAACGATAATAGGCATAGATAGTCTTACATAGCCTTTTCTCTTGGGTTCTTGTAATTTATTGTTAGAGAAGGTTTTTTTGCATTTTATTTAATAATTGCTGTTAAAAGTGATGTTTACTGGTTAAACAAAATAGTATTTTAAATATTTGTTCTGCCTTCAGAAGGAAATTTATCCCCCATGATAATCAGAGACATTTAAATTGTTCAGTCTTCAGAGGCGAGATTGGGACAGGCAGCTGTTTTGAGCCTTACGATGTTACTTATCTCAATGCAAGATGCATCTAAAGTTGCATGTGTAAGTTTGAACATTTTGAAGGTGGCACATTACAGTGATTCTGTAAATGTCTTCAGTTGTCTCTGGAATATGGGTATTTTTCCACCTGAAACACATAGTGACAGTCTCTGAACCCACCAGGTTGTTGACCGACTGGGACTAATGAGGACCTTTGTTCTGAGTTTGCACAGTGTGCTGGTTTCCATCAGGCTGGGGTGCGTATGTGGCTTCCCTCTGCGTCGTCCAGGGCTGTGACAGGACAGCAGCTTGACTCGGGAGGTGCTGTCTGTAAACCTCCTGCATGTGGCTGAAAGGCGGGGGCTGAGTTTCAAGGGCTGGGCTGCCGCTGTCTAGTGCTTCCTGGATCTTTCCTGACAGGTCATTTTCGAGGCGTTCCTCTCCCTGTGCTCGGAGCCGTCTCCCTGTCCCCTGATTGGAAAGCGGCGCAGACACCGCAGTCGCAGTGCGCTCTGCAGGAGACGCTGCCCGCCTGGCTTCCCGGGCTCGGATCTGCTGGCCTCCCTGGGACGCTGAGGCGGGTCATCATGAGTGGTCACAGCCACGCTGGGCTCTGTGGCGGGTTCGGGGAACGTCCTCACGGGGCCCGTGTGCCAGGGTGGGTGGGCAGTGGGATGGACTCTATCGAGGTCTGGTGCAGAACACTAATCCGTGCAGTCTCTCCAGTCCCCCTGTTGCCTGCATGGCTCTGCGGGCTGCAGCGCACTTCCAGTCACTGTTTGGAGACACTGAGTGGTGGTCTCAGTAAAGCCATGTTTAGGCGTTTGTGGTTAATGATGTGTTAATAGTTCTGAGGCCCCGTCCTCCTGCTGTGCCCTCCAGATCCAGTCACACTTCAGGAGTCTTATGCTGATGTGCATTTGAGCTACTTAACAATCCCTATCAACAGATTTGGCAACACTTAAAAGGTATTTTAGACCATTTCCTTAGACCATACTATCCATTACAGCTTTGGAAAAAAGCTTTTATTTCTCTTTTCTTACATATTAAACAAAAATGAGGACTGAGTCGAAGGGTGCTGTAGCAGCCGTGGGACTGGGCCTCACGGCACAGGAGGCTTGAGCTGGGGCGTCCTCCACACCAGCCCCTTCCCGGCCTTCCCGTCAGATCTCATGTGCGGGGCGTGTGGGTGTTCTCTGACGTCATGGCTGTTCTGCGTGGTGTCTAGTGAGGAGCATCTTATTTTCCCCTCACAGAAGCCTTTATCCTGAGGGGACACTCAGAAGTGGGGACCTGGTGTTCACAGCAGGAAGAGGTGTCTTCAGAGCTCGTGTCATCACTTTACCAAAGTGGGCATCTGTCTGCATGAGCGTGCTCAGGATCCAACCGTCAGTGTTCTGTTGTGTTGTAAGTGAATCAGTCTACAAAGTCTAGTTAATATATCGAATTTATTTGTACATATGCAGAGTATGGTATGTGTGTATGGAAACTGCTTTATTCCTCTTTTTTCCAGCTCTGGTGAATAATATTAAATGTGATATGGAAATGCAGGTTATTGCTTCTATAGGAATGTAATTATGAAAATAAAATCTGAAACTCTTATGATCATTCTTTTTATTATTATTATTAATTTTGCTTGGCTTATTTCCCTTTTTTTCCAAAGATACATCCTCAGCTAGTTATATGATCCCAGCTGTGCTGGGCAAGAACAATATTTTGTCTGTTCTTGTAAGTTGTGCCTTATGCTGGGAGTCAGTTAAGTCCCTCTGGGGGTTACTTCAAACGCTTGGAGCTTTTTAAGGTGCCAGTCATCCAGCTACTGTCACACTGTGCTCTCTGGCCTTGGTGAGGTGGGAGACTTCAGTACACCTTCCGAGAGAATAATTCTTTCATCGAGTTAAGTGAGATAAAAGTTTTTTTACCCAGGAGGTAAAAAAACTGAAATGGCATTGTTTGCATTTATACATAGTTGGCACCTTAGTTACCAGCGGATTTACTAAAATTAATCACACGTTTATTGAGTGGGTGCTGTGTAATGCTGGCCTGTCCTCTGGGGAATGGGGATCAGTAGTAGGATTTGACACCAGGATTTGGTGGAAGTTGGAGTAAGAGGTGGAGAGAATGCAGGGGACAGAGGAGCTTGGGTGCAACGCGATTTTGGTTTCCCTCAGGACACCTTGGCGTGTTCTGAGTGGCCTTGTGGTCCCCCTGGCGTTTGTGAAGATGGGTCAGCTGGGAGAGGCAACAGAAGCCGTCTCCCCGCGTCTCCCTCTGTCCGCCCCCCCCCCCGCCATGTTTTCATTAGGTTGGTATCAAGAAAAGGCTCAGCACCGACTTCGATACTAAGTTTAAGGACATAAAAAATGTCTTGAAGGAAAAAAGGATTGAGGCAAACATCCCTTTCGCAAAAGGAGAGCAAACCTTTTCCACTTGAGTGGTTTTTTAAATGGTCAAGGGGCCTTTGCCCATGGAAAGAACTTACATGGCTTTTAATAACAGTCAGTGGTACTGATTAAAATTCCCCTAAATAATTAGCCCCACTCACAAACTAGGTGAACTAAATCCCCTTCGAATTTAAGGTAGAACATTTTAAATTATATTTATAAATTTTTTATTTCTGATTCTCCCAAAGCTTTCAAGAGGCCTAAATAGGGCAGTTTTAAAACTTAACCTTCAAAATCTCAGTAAGCACTTAGCTAACTCATATACGTACAGTAAATCTTGTGTGTATTGTTTGTAAACGTGAATGAATGTGACCTCCGCCAGGGGGCGCCTTGATTCTCTCCTGGGGAAGCAAGTCTCCGGATGTTGAGTCAGTATTAACAAATACAGAAGCGCTCAACGGAGGTGGCTCTGTTGATTGAAGTTGGCCGGCCCCTCGCCAGGCTCTGTCACTCTGTGTTACCACTGTTTATCCAGCACCTTTCAAACCAAATGGATGTAACATTGCTAAGTCCACGGAAACGTACTGTACCTTACGGAGTGGTTTCGCCTACCCTCCACACCTCACGTAGGGGGGCTGAGTGCACCCTACACTCCAGGTTTCAAGAAGCATGTGAGGTCCTGCCCCCCAGGATCCAGCCACGCTGTCTCGGGTGATTCCTGGCCTCCAGGTTTCCAGATGTCAGAATGTCGGAGCCAAACCATAAAGTTGCTTGAAGCTAAGCTGGGCTCGGGCTGTGACTTCCCAGAGGCGATACATGGGCAGTGTGGTGGTCGGGAGAGAAGGAGAAATCAGAAATAGCTGGTTAGACCCGCTCTGTTGGCACTTGGAGCTTGTCCACGATGACCTGGCTCTGCTCCTCCCGAGAGCCCGTCGCCAGCCCCTCCTGGGTGGGCTTCCCACGTGGAGCAGGGCAGCCGTCTGCCCTGAAGACCTTGGCAGTGAGCACTGTCGCCTGCACGGCCGGTGGAGGATCCATACACCATCAGGTCCTATTCACCCGATGACCGTGGGTTGAGTCAGAGCCATGTGGCCCCAGAGAGTGGTGGCTGTGGCCCTGCCCCTGCCCCTCATCCCACTGGGCCCGTGGACAGTGCAGGAGTTGGTCATGGGCACGTATTTCTCACCGCAAATTCAAGTCAGGATGGTGACCGGGTGACAGAAGTCACTGCATCTCATGGGGGTCAGACTGACCCTGGGCACCCAGAGCAAGTGTGTCGTCTCTGAGCTGCAGGCATCGTGGTCCAGGAGGTGCACAGACCCCGTTCCCCGGGGATCTCCATGCGCGACCCACGCCCAACTCCGGCAGCAGTGATGGGCTTGGGGGCGTGCTTCAGCCAGGGCCAGCTTCATGATTTTCAGGGCCCAGGGCAAAATGAAAATGCAGGGCCCTTTGTTCCAAACTCAGGCAGAAAGGCTGCTTCTTCTTCCCCTCCTGTGCGTCCCTCTGCCCGCCCCGCCTTGCCCCGCCTTTGTCTTCGGGCCGGTCCTTGGGGAGAGAGCCTCATGGGCGCTTCGGCCCTGCCTGCAACTCGGCCCAGAAGACGCCACGGGGGCGGAGGGTGGCGGCAGGGTGGGGGTGGGAGGCCCCCCAACATGCAAGGCTCCAAGCCCCCCCAGCACATCCCCCACCGCCCCATAGCACTTCCCTTACAAAACACAAACCCAAAGACAAAATTCTTAAACTCCCACGTGACCCCAGGGGTGGCCCCTCTGGGTTCTGCGGGCCCTGTGCCACTGCAGAGGTCGCCGGAAGCAGGGTTGTTGTGTGGGCCAGGCCCCACTGCAGGGCAGCCGGCGGACGGCCTGGGTGCAGGTGTAAACGTGCTCCTTCCTTCCGCAGCAGCAGTTTCCTGTTTGGATGTGCACCCTACCCGGGATGTGACTCCAGCCTGGGGCAGCTCCCCCAGGCCCTAGGGGTCTAGTTCTGGGCTCCATTGCAGGAGGGTGGATGGATTTGTTCCTTCAGCCCAGAAGCCCTCTGGCCTCTCAGGCCCTTTACTGCCCAGGGAACAAATGGCGTTTCTCCTGCTGGTACTAAGCCAGCCTCCTTGAATTACTAAGCTGGGAGGCCCCCCTGGGGTTGGGGGAGGGGATCGGAGGTTTAAGGAAACCCAGACTCTTCTGAAGTCTGCAGTGGGGTCACCCCAGAACTGGTGGGAAGGCTGCTGAGGGTGGGGGGTAAACCAGTGGCCCTCAGCCACTGCAGCCGCCCCGCCCCCCAGAACGTGAGCCCTGAGGGGCCTCAGGATGGGGAAGCTGAGAGCACCCAGAGAGCTGAGGTGCACATCAGAGGAGTGATCTCAGTGAGCCCGGACTCTTGCATCTTCCCATACACAGAAAGGTGGATGTCTGGTTTTCTTTAATTAACAGTGATCTTTGATGTCCCATCTACCTGGGGTTTGTTGCAAAACCCCCTCTGTATCCTGGCTTCTCCCTTACCTCTTCAGAGCAGTCCCTCACAGGTATCTGAGAGGCTGCCTCCCGGCTTGAAGTTCTTAGAAAGTCTGCTGAGTAAAACATAATTCTCAACTTTTAGGTTGTGCTTTTTTTTTTCCCCAGTTGATGGCCTTTATCTGCGGGCTGTCCCCCTCCTCCTCCCCCTTTTTGGCTTGTTTAATAACAAGCAGGTTTGTGACTCTGCCTGAAATGCCCAGTTTCTTAGGAGGACCTTTAACATTTTTTGTCAGTCGTAGGACTGTGCATGATTAGAAGTCTAGCAGATCATCACTTTATTTCTACAACTTCTATACTTTTCATTACCTGAATTTGTGTGCGCTCCAAAATACAAGTGTATCTAATTCTTCATCTTGTTTACTATATTTCACATACTGGACATGACAATAATGACTACTTTTCAAACATGTTCTACCCAATTCTTATTTGTACTCTAAAATGAGAACGTGAATAGGCTTCGGGAGAGGCAAAATAAAGATACTGTATACTGTATTTTTGATTTAAAAAATATGTTGGTTTGTTAAGGAGAGTCTCAGCTCAGGGTCTCAAGAGCTCAGCATCCGAGTTTCTAGGCCACCAGGTGGCGCTGCGGAGCGGCCCCGGGATCGCCTCCCCTGGACCAGCTCCAGGGTCACTTCTGCTGGACACTGAACAGACTGCAGGATGGGTGACCAGGGTCTAAACAGGCGATTGGATGAACACACGTGTGCACACGCGCAGACACACGCTTTATCAACACTGGGTTGTGTTTGCCTGCTGTTACTCTTCTAGCCCCAAGCCACACCCAACACTGTGGTGGAGGAGGACCAGCTGGGCCTCCGCTCAACTCTGACCTGGGCCACTTGCCGTGCTTTTGGCGGCGGGGGTGGGGGTGGGGCGGGGGGCGGGTTGGTTGTTAATGGCATTGCACATTGCAGGTAAGCTAGCTGCCTGGCCCTTGCCCCATAGATGCTGATAGTGCCCCCAGCATTGGGACAAATCAGCCACGTCCTCACACGCACTGGGGCGGGGTGCTGTCCCTTGTCAGGAACCAAGACAGCGCCCCCCCCTGCCCCTCCCTCCGAGCACCATGTGACGTCAGAGCAGCAGCAGCCTGGCCCCCACCCTGCTGTCCCCCGTAGCCACCTGGAACTATTAAAATGGAGATAAAAGGAAATCAAATTCATATTTTTGGCCACACTGCCATGTCTCAGATGCTGGATGGCCCTGCGTGTCCCAGGCTCCCGTGGACGGGCACACACAGTCACCACAGAAGGCCCCTCGGACAGCACTGCTCTGGGTGCCTGGCCTGTGTCGGTGAGTTGGAGCGGGGTGGGGGGCGACTTTGGGCAAGAATCAAACCCGGACGGACGTTTCCAAATCCGTGGGTGACGCTGGTGGTGGTTTGGTGGGTACCGGGCATCAGGATCCAGAAGTTTATGGAGAGGCTACGGCTGCTCTTTTAATTCCACGTCCCAGATCCCTAATTTCCAAAGGAAAACAGCTGGTGCCTCCAAGGAACAGACAGGAGGAAACCGCTGGTGTCACCGCAGTGAGCGCAGGGGTGAAAATGGGAGGTGTGACAGTGCTGACTTCTGATGTTTTCTCTGGACCAGCACGGTGTCCGTGGGTTGAAATGCCTGCATCTTTGCCACCTGATGGCTCCCAGGTGCCCTGGGCTTGGCCCTCGGTGGGGGTGAGGGCATCTCCACTGAGGAAGGAGCTCTGCTTCCCTCTTTGGGGTTTTGTTTTATGGAAATTATATAATTTTTTGTTTATTTGAAAAACAAAGCACAGCCAGCAAGCCCAAAAGAACAAAGAATAAAATAATTCTTTCAAATCTCATCCTTCAGAAACAAGCATTTCCTTTGTGACCATCACTCCAGGCCTCTCTGTACAAACTAGGAAAGGGACCAGCAGATACAAATTCTTTTACAGGATGGGCTCCTACTTACTATTTTAAAATGAAAGTATAACATTTCATCTTCATGGAATTTAGTGAAAAAGGAAAACTAAAGGAATTTTTGAAATTCAGATAAGTGTTTCTTCATAAGAGAGGTTCATTTCTAAAAGATTCCTCTCACATTTAAAATACTTAGACTGTTTTTATGCCTATTTCATCTTTAGACATTTTCTGTTGATTCCCTGCTCTGGAATACGGGGAAAGTAGCACCACCTGGGGCCCTTGGATTGTTTTTTTTCCTAATGTGTTCTGATTTTTTTTGTTACTGATTTTCCCATTTTCAAGGTTTGTAACATTTACATCTTGTTCTTTAACCACAATCCCTCAGGATTTTTAGTCTTAAAAACTTAGTCTTAAATTTATATTTAAATGGGTTTAGAGGTCACCAGCACCAGTTTTTAACCATTGTTTTTCCTTTTTTTAAAAAAAAAATGATTTGACTCCTCCCTTGATTGGCTAAATTTCACCGTTTCTCTTTTTCCAAGAAAGGCTCATGGATTTCTTGAATTATTGCCTACATGACAGCATCTGCCTTGTGTCTTTTTACTTTATGTACAACTTGGCTAAGTAGGACACTTCTGGGTGACACCTTCCCCCCTCGGAAACTTGTTCATATTGCTTTACTCCTGGCGGTGAAAACTGCATGGGAGGAATCTGAGCCAACCAGCCCTTCCCCTTGTGTGTACGTGGGCGTTCCACCCAATTCACCTGACTTTTCCTGTGTGCCGGGGCTCCCACCCTGGACTAAGCTGGGTGTTGATAATTCTACATGGGATTTATATATTCACGGTGCAGTTTGTAGAGTCAAATGTGCCATCATTTCAAGAATATTTAATTCTAAATGAATTTATTTTCATCAAAGTAATATCTGCACATAACCTAAGGGTCAAATACACTCCGCCTACACTTCCCCAAACCCCAATCCAATTTTCTGGTGATGACCAAATTCACATTTTCTCTTTTATATATACTTCCATATTTCTAAATAACATGTTTATAATGTTCTTCCTTGGTTTTTAGATTTTAGAAAGTTCCTTTGGTGAAAGTTGAGATTTCTCCTAGGACTTTTTGCAGCCCTCTGCCTCAGCTAATACAATTTTGATTGATTAGTGCCTTAGTTTTCATATTTTACATATATAAGTAACGCCTGTTGCTTATCAGATTTTTCCATAACTAACATAGAGGTTTTCCCTGAACACCCAAAGGCTTTCTCCACCTTCCTTAACCCTGATTTTTTTTTTCCCATAGTCTTTTCTTGTCTTTCCTCCCTTCAAGAATACAACCCAGGGACTTAGTCTTATCCCCAGGGCCTAGAACCGTGCCTGGCTTGAAATCATTACACAGTAAATCCTTGCTAAGTGAATAAATCTGAGAAAATAGAGGGCCGCAATGATATATT
Source organism: Platanista minor (assembly GCA_004363435.1). Classification (NCBI taxonomy): domain Eukaryota; kingdom Metazoa; phylum Chordata; class Mammalia; order Artiodactyla; family Platanistidae; genus Platanista; species Platanista minor. The sequence continues at coordinate 12,760 of RJWK010007522.1, read as the reverse complement.
CTTTCTTGTTCATCCTTTGTTTTTTCCCCCAATTAATAATTGCCTGGAATTAATCATCGCCTCACTTTTTTACTGGCCTGTATTTCTATGTAATGATAATTGATCCTTTTCAAAATTCCCAAAGGGCTATTAACCCCTCTGCACACTCTCCATGTTGCAGTGATACATCAGGTGGGCCCTCCAGCCCCCAGCCTCCCTGGCGTCCAGCATTGTGAGCAGCTGTGTGCAGACGCCCTCCCCACGCAGGCGGCTCTGTGCCCCCTCCCCCTCCCCGAGGGTCCTGCTTCCTGGTTCCCATCTTCCTCTTCCTTGTTTACCCCCTCATTTCAGTGGAGCACGTCTTCCAGGAATTTCCCAGAAGATGGGGCCAGAGGGACTGTTCTGAGCTGTTGGCTGTCTGCACTGTGTCACCGTCTTGTTTGTGCCTTGGCTGGGACAGAGTTGTAGGCTGGAAATTCTCTTCCCTCAGGGATTTGAAAGCACTGCTCCATTACCTTCTAGCTCCATGTCCAAATCTGTTGCCCGTCTGATAGTTCTCCTCTCTCTGAAATTACCTCGGATGTGCTCTGAAATTTCACCAGATGTGCCCTGGACTGATTCTTTGCATCGATTATGCTGGGAAAATCTCTTAAGTTCTTCACTTTTAAAAGTAATTTCCACTCTCCAGTTTTCTCTTCTTAGATTTCCTATTAGTGGTGTGTCGCACTGCCTGATTCAGTCCTCTAATTTTATTACCTTTTCTCTCCTATTTTTCATTTTTTACACATTTTCTCAATTTTATCTTTCAAACCTCCCATTCATTTCCATTTAAGGTCTCAGATTTTTAATTTGCACTGAGCTGTTTCTTCTTACCCCCTTTTCTAATTGCTCCTTTTTCCACTCCTAACATAAACTATTCTTATTTCCTGAACTCAATATCATGTATTATCTTTTGCAAGATGCTGATTATCCTGCTCTTCAAATTCTGCCCCCGAGATCCATTTTGGCCTCTGTCTTTGTGTTGAAGACACTCCCAAGTGTCTGGTGATTCTCTGTGACTCTTTACCTTTGAGAGGGAGGCACTAAAAGCTACCCGGGGTTGCGGGGAGGCTGTTTGTGGGCGGGGTTATGGGTGAAGGGCTGTGGTGCAGGGTGATTTGTACACGTGTCTGGAAGTTTGTTTTGGGGATCCCAGGATGCTGAGGAGCTGAAAGTCTTTTCCCTGGTCTGTTGGTCCTTCCAGAGAAGACAACTCATGTTCTGTTAGCAGGTGGAAGAGGGGCCAGGGTCTCCCAGCAGCTCCTGGACCTGCACTTGTAATTCTCTCTGTTAACACGATGAATTACAATGACATGTTTTCTGATGTTAAACCCACTTGATCAAGATGAATTTTTTTTTTTAGCGTACTGCTGAAATGGATTTGCTGGTGTTTTCTTAAGGATTTCTGTGTCTGTGCTCATGAGGGCTATCTTTCTTTTAAGTTCCTTACCTTGAAACGTCTTTGGTGATTTTGGCACCAGGGTAACCGTGGCCTTAGCGAATGAGCTGAGAAGCATTCCTTTCTCCTGTGCTTTCTAAGAGAGTTCATGGAAGGATTGGTATTTCTCTTTAAATTTTTCCCAGAATTCAAAAATGAATTCATCTTGCCTGGGGATTTTTTTTTCTGGGAAAGTTTTCAATTATGAATTCAATTTCCTTAATTGGCATAGGACTATTCTGTTTCTTTGAAAATTTTCTTTTGAGTTGGTTTTTGCAATACATGCCTTTCATGGAATTTTTCCATTTTGTTTAAGTTGTAAAATTTATTGACCTACACTTGTTCATAATATATAACCTCATCGTCCTTTTAATGTCTGGAAAATCTGGAGTGATGTCCCTCAGCTTCTGGCTCTCAAATCAGTATTTATTGCTTTATTCCATTTGTATTTTTCTATTTCTTCTTGAGTTGAATTTTATCATTTACATATACATTTTAAGAACATTTTCTATTTGATCTAAGTTTTCAAGTTTATTAGTACATAATTGTTTATAATATTTCCTTATGGTTACTTGCTTTTAAATTTATGCTTTGTCTTTCTCTTTTTCTTTTCTCTTTTTTTCTTTTGTCAGCCTTGGTAGACAAAGGTTTGAGTTTATTTTCTTCAGAAACAACTTGATTTTAGTGTTACTCTCTTGCATTTTTTCTTTTCTTGTATTTTCTCTCTTACAAATGTTCTTACCTTTGACTTCCTTTATCTGTTTTTTATTTGTTATTATCTGTTTATTATTATTATCTGTTTCACTTCTATCCTCTCTTCCATCTTGAATTAAATGCTTATTAATTCATCTATTTTCAGTCTCATTGATTCGTGCACCTTACTTAACATTTTACAGATTTTGAAATGTAGTCATTTTCTTTTGATTAAACAATTTTGCATTCCACTTTTTTAAACTCATGAACTATTTAGGAATTTACATTTTCCTACGATGATTTTAAAGTTATTTTTGCTTAGTCATTAGTAATTTAATTCAATCTTGGTTTAAGAACATGTGAGTCAAGACAGGCTAGATCATGCTGCCAGAATGAATAACCCCTGAATCCCTGTGGCTTAAAACAGCACAACTTTAATCTCACCTACACTATGGGACCATCAAAGTTTGGTAGTTACCTGGGCACCCTGTTGCCAGTTGCTATATGAGCAGTTCCAGGAGAGAGGAGGAAAGAAGTTCTGAACGCTCCAGGCCACCAGGGCCAGAACTCATCACAAAGCCCCACCCCATCACAAGGGGCAGAGGTGGGAAATGTAGTCCTGCTACGTGCCTGGAAGAGGGGGAGAGCTTTGTGGGGTAAACAGCGCAGTATGAGGACAATTGGTTGCAATTTGTTGATACTTTTAAAATTTAACCTGGTCAAGTTTTGTAAATGTTCTGTGTACCCTAGAGTTTATGGATTCTCTATATGTAGAGGGTTGGGCTCTGTAAAAAGTGGGCTTATCAGACTTCTGAGCTGAGTTGTTCAAATAATTTTTATTCACCTTGATCTGTGAGATTCTGCAAGAACACTATTCTAGTCTCTCACCACGGCCATGACTTTGATTCCATCAGTTTCTCCTTTCACTTATGTCCATGTATTTCAAAGGTGATATGGTTAGGTTTGATTACTGTATGCTTTTGATCTGCACCCCTATTTTTTACCAAAAATGATAAAAATACTGATCAAGAGGGCTCATATACCTGGCCATCTTCTCTAACTCACTACTAACTGGTGCTAGTCGTCACTACAGCATATGGCCAGGATTTCATTTTATCCTCCCAGCACAGCTGTAAGCCCATTGCAATATTATTCCTGATTTATTCCTGAACACAGATCCCAGACCAGACCCTCAATGACCCAGTTCCTTCCTCCACCCATGCTGCTCTCAGAAAAGACAAGCTGCTGTTTGAGGCGAAAACAACCATGAAAGACCCATTTTCCCCAGCAGCTGTTTTGGTGGTTCTGTGTGTGCAAATACTCGTACTATGGAAACAAGCTGTTCAAACTGTGTCTTTTGCCACTCTGCCAAGTTGCAGGGCAGTTACCTGAGGGCAGGTGATGTGTCTGTCATTCACCTGTACATCGTCAGCGCCTAGCGCAGAGTGGGGCTTAGCAACACCAGGACCAAGAGGGACAAAGGGATACGAGCTCTGTAGTGGGGTGGCGTTGCGGGTGGGGGGGGGGGGCGGCGGCGGTCCCTGGTCTGTAACCTTCTGCCTTCTGATTCCTTCCCTGAATCTGTATTCCCTTTTCTGTAGTTCATTTCCTGGGTCATTCTCATCAGGGGTCCAACAAAGCAGTGTTGAGCCCAAACACCTTCCTCGTGGACCTCATGGCCCCATCCCCCTTAGTGTCTCCATGGAGCCTGCCTGAGCCTGGCGCTCTCTCCGGCCAGACCCCACTGTGGGAGGCGGCCCGGCCAAGCTCCCACAATGACTGAGGTCTGCAAGGGCTCCCCTCGGCCCTTCTGCAGGAAGACTTTGTTTTCAGTACATCCACTGACAGACACCACAGGGTCTCTCCTCTGTTTTCTGGTTATTTTATATTTTCTGATTTTTGGGGTTTTGGAGGGTTTTTTGTTATGCTTTCTGGGTTTCATGCCCCAAGGGCCGTGCAGGGCAGAGGTACTTGTCATCATCAGCCTCTGGGGCTCCAGGCAGCGCTGAACAATGAACCATCTGCAAGGCTCATTAATATTTCACAACTTGCATCAGCCAGATGCCCCGGAGCAACATCCGTCATGATTTCGTAGAGCTCTGTGTTGTTCTTAAACGTGTGGTTAGCGTTTTAGGAAGGCCCAGCCCTGGAGCACTCAGCGTATGTGCTGGCAGCCTCCCGGTCAGGCTCTGGGCAGCCCCTCCGGGCTGAGCCACCAGCCAGCCAACGGCACTGGGAATCCAGAGAGGTTACCCCAGAACTTTCCACGGCTCAGTTGGCCTCTCTTTTCATAAAGTCTTCCTACGTGGAGATGGAACAACATTCACGTTTGTGAAATTTTCCCTGGAAGAAACTCGCTGTGATGGAGGTGGTACCAAAAATCTAAACAGATGAACGCATCAGGGAAAACAGCTAGAAGATGGAAACGGGTTTTATTTAGTAGGATTTTAAGTGTCTACACTTGCACACTTGGAGGTCTGCGTCCTGGGAAGTCAGTGAGGGCCTGGGTCCTGCGGCCGCCTCGGGGCAGGCCCAGCAGTGCAGGCATCGGGTCGGTTGGTCCAGGTGTTCTGGGCTCTATCCCAGGCGGTGTCCTTCACCGGTGACTCCTGTCCCCTCCAGGCCCTCCCTTTCCAATTTCCCACTCTGCCCTCTGGACACCATCCACCCTTTGCGTAAGTTCAAGGCAACATGCCCCCTGCCCTGGGGCTGCCCCATTTGGGACTTCTCTCTAGTGCAGAACAGCAAATGTAGTTTGTCTTTGCAAAATAATTTCCAGTCTAATCCAGTGGGTGGGGAGTGATTTCACGGGAGGTCTGAGAGGCTCCTTAGTGATACTGAACCCAGACCAAGTGGGTGACTCACTGCCCCCTCTAGGGTTGAGCCCAGGCTTGGAGCCACCAACTAAGCCTCGCTTATTATCATTTATTAATGAGGCAGACCAGACATTTCCAATGATTGGCTACTTAGTTCCAAGCCTAGAGACGTCCCTTGTCAGCCATCATTTTTATAAGGCTGCAAAAATTCTTCACTTTTCTCCATAAGCTTGACCTAGTTTTCCCATCAGGCCTTTGACCAGCAGCCGAGAAAGTGTTAAATGATCAGGAAGGGAACGTGAGGGACGTGGACACGGACCTTCCTTCTCTGAGCTTTAGTTTCTCAATTGCTTCAGACTCCCCTTTCGTAGGGGTGGGGGGACAAAATTCTGGATCCAGGCAGGGTAGACGATAGCTTGGCTGGAAGGAAGGCAGGGCCAACATTTCCCAAGCGTCTTCTGCCTGGAATCACGACTCCAGCTCTGCATGCATCTCCAGAGCATCCCTCGGGAGCAGGACGGGAAGGGAGTGTCCTCCAACCTGGCTGATGTCAGAATCACCTGGATGGTTTAAATGTGGTAGATTCTTGGACCCCGGCCCCCAGGTCAGAGTTGTGGGATCATGTGAAGTCTAGAAGTCTGTATTTTTTAACAAGAACTGGGGGTGATTCTGATGATTAGTCTGTGTTAGGAGCCCATGGATTAGACATCCTGTCCCCAAGCACAGATCCATGACAAGAGCTGGGACGCTGATGAAACGAGGTATTTCTGGGCCCTAGATCCATATGATCTGATCGGTGAGTCTTGTAGGGTTCTGGAACCTATGGTTTTTCAAAGCTCTTCTGTTGGTTCTAATGAAATTCCAGGACCACAGGGGATGGAGACCAGGGCTGCAAGCCCACTGCTGTAAATGAGCAGTTAAGAATGGCCTGCACAGGGCAGGAGCGGGGCTCCGGACTGGAGGGGCAGGGGTTTAGGGGAGTCTACCAAACAAGTATCTGTGGACTTCATGGCCTGAGTGAGTCCCAGACCCTCTGAGCCCCTCCGCCCCAGTGAATGAGTATTATTAACAAATAGAAGGCAGGAAAGATAGAGAGCTTTGGGGTGAAAATCATGATTTTGGTTTTGGTCCTGAATGTGAATGTGAGGTGCCTGTGGATTCTTCGTCTAGAATCCATCTGAATAGTGGGTAAAAGGCAAGACAGACACTGAGGAAGGAAATCAGTCTAGAGCGCCTGCCTGGACGGGCATTCATTCTGGACGACATTCCTCATTGATGGTGACGTTTGTCGCCCAGAAGCGAGCTTGGTGAGAGAGATAGAGCCACCAGGAGGAAGAGGGCTCCTAGGAAAGCTTTCGGAGCTGATTTCAGGCACTTTTGAAAGGAAGACTCTGTGTCCCATTGGATGACATCTTGCCTGCAGGGCGGGGGTTACGACGAGGACCCTCCGCTGAGAGCCGGGCCGCCTATTCCTTCCGGGCCCTGAAGCTTCCAGGCTGTTCCAAGCGTCTGGACCCCTCCCTCGAGTTGGGAGACTGGCTGGTATCCCCTTGACACCCAGGGTGACACCAACCAGCCTAGAGGCGGTTCCTCCTGGCGTTGGACGACGTCCACTGGGAAGGAGACGGACACGTTTGTGTGAGAGACACAGGGGCTGCTGTGCCTGTGAGACGTGGGGCCTCCCGGGGGACAGTCCCACCACCCTTTAGGGTTTCTGCCTGGAGGTCAGATCACACCAACCTTTACCCCTCCCCCTCCATCCTGAAAACCCCGCTTCCTTGGCCTTTTCCCAGCCCTTCTCCCTCCCTCCCTCCCTCCCTCCCTCCGGAATGAATAGCAACTGGCCCTGAACCTGAACCTGGAGGAGGAGGAGGACGGCCACACCCACCAGGGCCGGGAGGACGATGGGCGGGACCTGGCGGGAAGCGGAGACCCTGGGAGGACAGGGCGGGGATGCGGGGCGTGTGAGGGGCATCCTGGGTGCCAACCAAGGATGGGCCAGGCTCTGCGGCTCTGGCCACATGCTCAGCCCCGGATGCGAATGGCTCCAGTCCCTGCGCTCTGCTCACCCGGCCTGGGCCTCCAGCCTGGTCCCCAGCCCCTTCCTCCACCCCCCACCCCCCGACCCCCGCCCCCACTCTCCTGGACGCTTGGGCGTCTCACAGTCTCCTGGGTGTCGGTGGCCTTTCAGAAGTCCTTTCCCAGACTGCGGTAGATGCAGAGGCAGGGAGATGGGGGCCCAGAGCTGCTTGAGTGCCCCCTGCCGTTTCCATCCTCCCGCTCGTCGCTCTCCAGGACGTTTCCTTTTTCTGTCCTTCCTCCGGCCAAGGGTCGGGTGGGCGCCTCAGTCACGCCTGGCAGCTCCCCATTTCCTGGGCCACCTGACTGGCGCTCCTCACCTGCTCCACCTGAAAGAACAAATGCGGGCACGTGCAAGTAAACGTTGGGGAAAAGCGGCTTTGGGGAAAGTCTCCCTGCAACCTATTAAATCTCCCCTAAATCTAACCCTAAAGACCGCTGCTTTGGACCTGCAGGGCAGCTTCGTCCCGCGGGCATCACCGAGCGCTGGCGACATGCGGACACAGGGTGAGGGCCCTACATCAGCCGCCCCATATCCCAGTCGGCATCTGCGCCCGGGACAGAGGCTGTGGAGAGGCTAACGTGTATCCCCGTAGCTGGTCCACAGACAAGATCAGCCCCTCCCCACAGTCTGGGCGATTCACTGCACGCGGGGAGAACACTTCGACAGGAGGCCGGTTCTGGAGGTCAGAGTAATCCTGCGGCCAAGCGTGGTGGAAGCAGTGCTGCTGCTCGGGACCTACCCCGGGGCACCCCAGCCTCAGTGACACGGGCACCGCGGGGGTTGGAGTGGAGAAGGTACTGATGCGTTGGGCTGGACCTCGTGGCCGCCATCCTCACTGGTCTCCACGCTCCGCCTCCAGGCAGCCCCGGCTCCTCCAGCTGTGCCTCTGGGAGAGGGGGTGGGGTGCAATGGGGGGTGTCTCTCCCAAAGACAGATGCAGCAGCCAGAGGTCACCACGCACCAGGATGCAGCCCTGCACTGGGTGAAGGTCACGGTCAGGGTTTTGGATTCTGCTCACCTGGCTCAACAGACAAGCTTCCCAGCCAGTCTCGGACCCACGTGACTCCACCAGGCTTCCGTTGAGCTTCTGCTCTGGGTTTTGGCAATACCCTTTATGCTTCTGAGACACGCATTGGCCTTGGACAGCTGGGCAGGCAGGGACTTGTCTCAAATGCTTTTGAAATTTGGTCATTATGAGCAAGTTCTGTGGGTCTTACTGATTTTTGGACTCTAAAAAATGAGGCAGTCAGAAACTTGGTGTTGAGTGGAATGAACATCTGAAGTACCAAAAGGGCCCTGTGAAGATGCCACGAGCTGCTTCCCTGAAGTGGCCTCTGGTCCTCCCAAGAATGGGGACATGGCTCTACTGTCTTTGACTGTTAACTCATGAAGGTAAGAGAATTTAATCCATCTTCTTTAATCCTTGGACATTAACTTGATTTAGTATTTTAACTTTCGTTTCTCCCTGAAAAATTGTGAAAGGAGGCTCGCATTTAAGGTTGAACTATTTCCATGTTAGCATTTTATTTTGACGTATCTTAGGTATGTCATTTTATTTCTCTGCAGATCCTCACAGAGGTGACATTGGACAAAGTGCCTGGACCATAGTTTGTGATGGGAAATTGAATAAGGACTAAAAGTTTGGTCTTAGGTGTGGAGTGGTATAGAAATCACTTAATCGATGGAGTTTCTGAGCCATTTCAGAGCCTTCTGGGGACAAAATCTAAACAGACCACTGGAGGTCCCATGAGGATGTTTGGTGATGGAGGATGGACTCGATGTGGGCTCAGGGGAGTTAGAGGGTCCCCAGGCTGGCTTCCTTCCTCCAGGGGGGATGGCCACATACTTGGTGGCTGATCAGGGGCTAATGACTAAAGGGTTTAAAGAAGAAGATCTGGGAGGACATTTTCTCCCCTATTCCGCGTGTGTTTTTCCATGGGGAAGAATAGCATCACTGTAATATTCCTGGCCTCTCCCCACTTTCATATTCATTCTCCCCACTGAGTTTTATCAGTATTACAGGCAGCTCTTTTTTATTGAAACAATTTTTTTAGAGCAGTTTTGGGTTCACAGCAAAATTGAGAGGAAGGTACACAGATTTCCCATAGACTTCCGGACCCACACATGCACAGCCTCCCCCATTATCAGCATCCCCCGCCAGATGGGGCGTTTGTTACAAGTGAGGACCTGACATTGACACATCATTGTCACCCAAAGGCCATAGTTTACATTACAGTTCACTCTTGCTGTTGTACAGACTATGGGTCTGGACAAATGTATTATATGACAACGTATCCATCATTACAGTTTCATACAGAGTATTTTCACTGCCCTACAATCCTCTGAGCTCTGCCTCTTCATCCCTTCCTTCCACCTTAACCCCTGACAACCATTGATCTCTTACTGTCCCCATAGTTTTGCCTTTTCCAGAACGTCATATATCTGGAATCATACAGTATGTATGCAGCCTTTTCAGATTGGCTTCTTTCACTGAGTAAAATTCATTTATGTTTCCCCCATGTCTTTTCATGTCTTGAGAGCTCATTTCTTTTTACTGCAGAATACTATTCCATTGTCTGGATTCCAACACAGTTTTATTTATTTATCCATTCACCTACCGAAGGACATCTTTGTTGCTTCCAAGATATTGGCAATTATGCATAAAGCATCCAGATGCTGGGCCTCTGCTCAGGACCTGGAAGGGGGGGCCCCAGTTCACCCGCACCCCCAGGGCTGGGTGAAGCCCCATGTCCCTCTGCCTGGTCCTCCCTCCTCGCTGGCCAGACCTCCCCCCCCCTCCCCAGGTCCTTGGGGACGGTCCCTCTCAGAGCTATCTCCAGAGAACGTATTCTAAGGGGACATGTGTCCCTCATCTCTGGGCCGGGTCCGGCGCTCATTTGAGGCTGAGGATTAAGCCGGTTACAGCTTGCTGATCCCTTCACGTTGTCAGATAACTGGGCTGAACAGGGTTGTGACAGGCTGGCCGGGGGTCCCAGCAGCGGCACCTCCTTCTCTGGGGAGTCCCACTCCAGCACAGGCCTCGGCAGGGCTGGTCCTTCTACATCTCTCTGTGTCGTTCTGTGTCTTCCCTCCTCCACACCTGAGGCTTTTCTTGAACCATGGGACCTGTTTACCATCCTGGCATCCTTTACCTCTGTGCCTGTTAGAAGGATTCCTATTCCTTTTCTTCCTAAATATGCTGTAATGAGCTCTCTCGAGGTCCCCTGCTGACATTTTTCAAAGAAAGAATTCACAACCAGGAACATGCAGGAAGACGCTTCCTGCCCTCTGGAAGTCAAGCGTGGGCTGAAGAGCTCCCTGAGTGCTCTGAGTTTATTGCTACCACGACAAGCATTTCTCTAAGCAGCGGGGAGGCACGCGGCTTTCACAGCTGAAGCACAGGTTCGCACTGATTCCCTAGAAAACACGGGGCATCAGATGAACTCTGATATGTTTTAAAAGATCCATATTCACTGTAATGGTTTCCTTCTGGGAAGTTAATTTCTCACCAGTTGTTTCCTGATTTTATTATTCCCATAGAGCACCCACATGAGAAAACCCACAATGCAACCAACAAGAAGTGGATTCTTAGCTGATTTTTTTCAGCTCCCGGTACGCAGTACAGAGAAGTCGCTTTTCCTAGTTCATGCAGTAAGGGAGAATGAAGAGTATTCTTAAAGTGACTTTGCAGGATGTGCTTTATTTTGTCAGTCCTGAACCCAAGCTACAAAGGATCATTTTTTGGGGGGGGACATAGTCTAGTCCATTCGATGATTCTTCTCAGAAACTGTCTTTTAATATGGAGTGAAAACTACATTTCAGTCATCAGCTTTTCATGCTACATTGTTATTTCATGAAGAGGTTGTAAGACCCATAATAATAATTTAAGAAAAGTCCACTTGTTTATTTCCCCAAGCTCAATATACATATTTCTCCCATAATTTTGAACTTAAAAAAACCCGTCTCAGATGTAAAAATGTGAATTGGAATATGTAAACTCGTTGATAGACCTGAAAAACAGGGGAAAAAAATGTCACATACTGGAAAAACCACTGCCATGAATCATGGAAATGGGAGGAAGCGTCGGGGGTGGGGCAGAGGAGAGCTCAGACCTCAGTCAGTAAAGGTGACAACGTCCAAGGACCCCGCCTCCAGCTGGGCGTTGGTGTTTCACGGGGAGCAGTAACTCTCTGAACCAGAAAACCACCAGGTCGGAGTGAGTCACCACCTGGGCCTCAGCAACACCATGTCCACGTATTTGTTTTGCTGCTTTTTTTTCCTGAGAGGTCACTGGTGTTTAATGGAAAGATTTCTCATTAGTCTTCAGTTAAGGTAAGGCAGTAAGTGTCACTAATGTTATGTTTTTGCTTAGGATGAGGCTTATCCTTCCACTGGCATCGCCATGGGTCAATGGCCCCCTCCCTGTTTCCCCGCTGGACATATGTGTAGGAGTTTTCAGCCCCCGTTCTGTTGCGTATTCGGGGTGCAGGGCCCCCGTCCTCCTCACAGCAGCGTCCCCTTGGCCGCAGAGCCCCGTGCATTGCGTTGCATTGTAGTGGCTCTTCGGAGGGCACCGCCCCTCACAGGAGAAGGTCTTTCCTTCCTTCTCCTCCTCCTGTTCTGTTTCTCCGAGGGACAAGAGCCATCAATGACTCCTCCACGCAGTCCATCAGACTGCAAGACACCGGGACTAAAACATAAAGCGAGTAGCCCTGATTTCAGAGGAATGGAATTACAAAGGACTTTTCGAGAGTACCTCTGCCCGTAGCTCTGAGGGCAAAAGGAAGCCCAGTCCTGCTGCACCAGTCAGAAGAGAGACCGTTTCCACCGAGTTAGAAATGCTTAGCTCTTAGGAGAGTATTGCGCTTTTCTTTTTTTCTCTGGAAAATTCCAATGTGAACTTGGCTTGTGGTCTGTGGCCTGGGGCGTCAGTTTGTTTTCTCCCTGGTCCATTTGATCATGGTTTCTGGCGAACGGTACAGGAATATTAATTTGGCATAGAGGTCCTCCTCCAATTCCAGCTCCCCGGTCTCTCGAACTAAAAAAATATCTGTGCACAACTTCAAAATCCGATCCACGTTCGGAAGCTCTTCAAACATGATGGAGTGAGAAATCCCGCTGAAGAATTCACGGACAAACTTCCCAATCACCAGGACCACTGAAGCGTAGAGGCCCATGATACTGAAAAAAAAAAAAAATGAGGTAGAAATGTATCTGGCCGATCGATACATATGGTTAAGAGAACATGCCTAAAAGAAAAAAAAAAAAAGAACATTTTCCCTCAAACGCCATAAAAGACATGATAGACTTACCAAAGCTTAAGTGGTTTCCCTTTGGTGAAAGCATTGACCTTTTTGCTGATTAAAAAGGTAATGCATGCTCTTCTTTTAAAAAAAAAATTACATATTACAGAACTTGAAAAACGAAAGTCCTTTGAAATCTTACATTCTGGAAACAACCAATGTTAATAGTTTTGTGTATGAACTTCTGGTGGTTTTACTGCATATATTATATGCATAAGCTACATAACATATATGGTAGATAGAGGGGTGGGATAGAGAGGGTGGGAGGGAGACGCAAGAGGGAGGAGATATGGGGATGTATGTATATGTATAGCTAATTCACTTTGTTATACAGCAGAAACTAACACACCATTGTAAAGCAATTCTACTCCAATAAAGATGTTAAAATATATATATATATATATATATA